>VYZP01004763.1:13693-35149 GCA_013400635.1 Hypocryptadius cinnamomeus | reverse complement strand
GTTTGTTTAACCCGTGGGGGGGGGGGGGGTGGTGCTACTGAGCGTTTACGGATGTCTGGAGGAAGAGTTCCTCAATACAAGGCCAATTGTGGATTATAATTATATCCCTCGAGCATAAGGATCAATACTGGAAACGACATGGTGGGATGACAACAAATATTTTATAGTGATCACTGATGAAGTCCGCCTTCCCTCAGAAATGAGGACGCAGCCCGGTGGCGAGCGGTGCACAGGAAACCGTGGGCCCCACCCGGGCTGCGGGCAGCGCTCAGGCAGCACGCAGGGCGGCGGCGAGACTCGTCTGAGCAGCACCGTGTACGACTAACCCTATTCATGCTGCTTAAGAAGAATAAAATTGAAAAAAAAGAAAATAAAGAAAAGCCGAAACATTGGAAGCTAACGCGCGACGGCGCGCGCAGGCTCTATGGACGGTGTACGGAGATTCCAACAGGTGGCTCCGTGGCGCAATGGATAGCGCATTGGACTTCTAGAGGGTTTGAAGGGATTCAAAGGTTCCGGGTTCGAGTCCCGGCGGAGTCGTGTCTTCTCTTTTCCATTTTATTTTTTTTTTAAATAAATTCCCCCCCCCCACCTACGCCTTTTGGGCGGAAATATTTCCCCCGCGCTTCCCTGTCCCTTACCTCACCGCCGCAGGTATCCGGTACGCCGGCCTGGCCCTTCTCCCGTCAGCGAGGCTCTCCGGGCCCGCCTCCCGCCGTGCCTGCCGGTCTGGGCAACGCTGGGAGAGGGCGTCGACAGCCGCCATCGACCGAACCTGCCGTGTCCTCTCGGCCCGGTGACACGGAGATTCCTCACCGCCAGCGAGGAGGCGGAGCAGCAGAAGGGCTCCTGCTCCCCCGGCCCCGCCGGCCTCAGGCAGCGGGAGAAGGGCTCTGCTCCTGCTCCCCCCGGCCTCAGGCAGCGGGAGAAGGGCTCTGCTCCTGCTCCCCCCGGCCTCAGGCTGAGGGAGAAGGGCTCTGCTCCTGCTCCCCCGGCCCGAGCTCCGCCAGAGCGGTCAGAACCGACAGCCAGCCCCGTGGGGCCGCTATGCTTCCAGGACTGTCTGCGTAATTTCACTTGAAAAACCAAGACTTCGTTTTTCCTGGAGGCACTTCAGTTACGATGGGTCACCGTGATTGAAATTAACATTTCTGGTTACTTTCAAATAACGAAACAAGCCCACAAACTGCACAAACCGGAATGAATACAATATTTTCTGACTTACCGACAGATAGAAGATGAAGAGCCATTTTAATTACAGCAATCAAATTAGGTGGTAAAACAAAACAGTAGCAGCAATAAACAAAGCACCTTGATTTAGCTCAGAAAGGAATAATTAATATGATTAATTATTCCTGAATTATTAAATTTGTGGGGTTTTCTTGATAAATTATTTTTAATCCTGCAGGTGTGACTTTCCAACTGTAATTCTGCTTATTTAAAAACAATAAAGGAAAATCTGAAAATGAACCGCACCATCAGGCACATTAACCATCACAGTCAGAAAAAGGTGGAATTACAAATTAGCACAAATATTTCTGCCATTAAAAGAAATATACTCGATAGGCAAAGCTTCATGAAAGTTTTTATGTGTTTCCAGAGAAATCTAATAACCACAGGCAATCACATGGTGCATTTGGGTTTTAATCTCTCCAGCACCTTCACCTTTATGTTAATTTCAAGGTCTGTCTGCTTTAACATCAGCTGGTGGTTAAGGAAAGGTGCTCTGGTCAGTTTCCCATCGGACGGGCTGAGGCACCGGCTCAGGCAGAGCTGGCCAACACAAGCTGCCAGTGCCACCCTGCAGCCCTGCGAACACAGCACACCCCACCCCGCCTGCACACCACAGGCACTTGCTGGGCACAGGGTGGGACAAACCAAAGGGATTAGAAGAATCAAAGGAAAAGATATAGAACACAAGCCAAATCCTTTTCTAGCTGTGCTGCACATGAAGTTAACTGCTGTAGCTACTGAGCAGCCTGAGCAACAGGCACGGAGCTGTTGCTTGCATTTCTCTCAAAGTCTTTCAGACTTGCGTGCTGCTTTTCCAAAGCTGCACTTGGAACACCCCAGGACGCAATAGAATGATAACTACTGTGGTGCCTTGTTTTCTTCTCAGTGTTCAGTATTTTTTTTGTGCTTCCATGTCTCAGACAGAGAACAAGACACCATAGTTGTTTTTATTGGCTTTTTTATCATTTACTGGGAATTGAGATATATCATAAAATAAATGCATAAATATCATTGCATTAAAATAGCCTGTGCATATTAACTGAGACCTGGGGACCGGTGGTTCTACTTGTACTTGTTTAATATTTCCCAATGAATTCACTTCACTCTGACACCATTCATCTCCAGGTCATAAAGACTTTTTAAGGACTCTAGATTCCTGTCTGTTTGTGCTAGTAAAACATTATGGACAACGTTGGGATGATAAAAAACACCCCAAAGGATCTGAGGAAAATTTCTTTCAAGCATCAGTTGGTGGTTAATACATACCACAATGCTCATTTCAGCATAAATAACTAATCCTTAAAAAAACTAATTCTCAGTAGAAAACTTGATGGTTAAACATTAGTTAGGAACATAGTTAAGCACTTCTTGCTTAAGATCTGCAACATTTAAGATTCAGTGTTCTTGTGGTAAGGAAACAATCAACCACTGGTCCTCTGATAGTGACTTCTACATCCTCATCACCCAATCCCCCTAAGACAACGTAGTGCCAGTTTAATTTCTTCTATTACCCATCTTTTCTGCTACCTCAGGGCAGTAACCAAGTTACACCAATTGTAACAGCAATAATGACCAGGTCATTAAAAACCAACCAAACACTGCAGCAGTTCTGACAATCACAAAAGGTCATGAACTGTCGCTGAAGGGGAACTGAGGCAGTGCCATCTCTGGCTGTGCAATGGCAGCAGAGGCCTTCCAGACTCTATTTGTTCACCTTGAGCTATTCCAGGTCAGCTAACAGACAATCTGCACAACACACCCTACATCATGGACACCAATGTTAAGTAATTTCCAAAAATATCATTAGACAATAATTAAATGGTAATAATTAATAAAAGCAAAATATGATTGTTAAAACCTGACATATAAGTATTACTTACTTACGTAATAATTATTATGTAATTTGTCTCTTTTGAATAATATATACATATTATAATGTATACACACATAAATATAAAAGTATATGTGTAGGCACTGAATTCCAGGACATTCTCTACACCATTATGGTCAGTGTTGAAATAAACCATTCACAACAAAACCGTTTTTCAATACCTTCCATTACAGTTTTGGCCAGCAGCACCTCTGACAAGTCATGGAAAAATATATTCTAGCACACAATATGTGCCAAGATGAATTACACATATAACTTTAAACTGAATTTCCTAATTAATTGATGTGAAGTCTGAAGCCTGAGCAGACCACATTCTGTGAACCTGAATTTTTTACTCAGATTTAATAATATGCTTTCATATAATTATCTCTTTACATAAATACCAATTAAAATAAATAGCAAATTTAAAATCTAAATTAATTTAAATCGAGATACCTGACAATTTGCTAAGTTTCCTAGCTTTATTCTCATGGCAAGAAATTTCCCTAAACCTCAATTTGCACATGACCTGCAATCTTCAAAAGAAACCAAACAAAACACCACAACCAAAGCATTCTGTAAGAAAGTTTTATAACAAACAAGTTGTTCCAGCTTGGTATTTTTCTTCAATTCTTAATTGTGAAATTTCTTCTTCTTCCGATTCCTCTTCCCTGCTGCAAAAGCTGCTTTTTCACTCATGATCTCCTGATACTTCTTTTTATTATATCTGAACAAAATAGATAATTTACTTTTAAGCATGGCAAGCTAAAGATCAGGAAAAGATAACATGGACAGTATTCTATGCACATTATTTGCCAAACTGAGTTTTCTCATCTTTTCTGAATCAGTTTCTTTGATTTATACACTTATACATAAGTAAAGGGGAATCAGCAGTTAGATCTATGATAAATGCAGATAAATTTGCTTTGGAAGTAAATTCTATTGAATTTTGTAATTAATTTAGGTTGGTGGTGGGGGGGTGGTCTTCATTACATATGCAGTCACATGTTGCACAGTTGGCTGAAACACTGCTACTGCTCACAAGGGGAAGACTCAACCATTTCCACAATACCATGAAGAAACTACACCCACTTTTATAGTGCCTTCTCACCACACTCAAGATAATAAACCTTACTCTACTGCAGACAGAAAACTGAGATGAGGTGAATACTAAACAATGAGCAGGGTAATTGCTGAATGTGAATTGCTAGCTCCTCTGTTATAACAGACTCTGATGTACCTGCACCAATGAGTACAACAGACACTGCACACTGAGTAGTGCTGAGGCTTTAAATGCAACAACAAAATCTGACAAATATCTGCACTAATGCTGAAGTATATGATTAAAGCCCTTAATTAGCCACAACATAAATTAACTGATCAAATTTCAAATACATTCATTTTTAGAACTACTTTCTAATAAATAGCTAATAAATCAGGTCAAACCAGAAAACTACTTGAGAAATAGATACAGTAACTTGCCTTCCCAACACTATAGTTAAATCTGCAAGTCTGACAAAATTAACTCTGTAATCCCAAATCATGCACCACTTCAAAGAAAACATGTCATTATGTGAAAACAGAAGTGAATATTAACATCATGTAATAACCAATACCAAAATGGACCAACTAAATGATCTACTCCAAAATCTGTAGGCTAAGCAGACATTAATTAATCCAATCATAGTGTTCAAGTACGTCTTCTAGCACAATTTTGATTCCCATGACAGGTGGCAGACTGACGTATTTATAAAATGAAATAATATCAGCATTCACAGAATTACAGGCTGCTCTTTACTGTCAATTATGCCAAGAAAAAATAATCAGTCTTTAAAAGTGGCTGCCAATAGTGATGGCCGAGGTTGGATAAAACCCTTTAATGAAGCTGAAACATACATTATCTCAGTCTAACTATTCCCTTAGATAAAGGTTCCTTAGACCTAAATGGCAGTACTATGGAAATACTAAAAGACTAAAAATTTTTCTTTGAAGTATAAAAAACCACCCTACAAGCTGAATTAAAAAAAGGCTACAGAGTTAAAAATACTTCTCTTTTACATGGGATATTAGAATTACAGAACTACTTTTAAATACCTTCTGAACTCTGAATCTGCAAGCAGCTCCTCCACAATTGTTCTCTTCCTCTGTTTCTTAGGGATTCGACTGTGGTAAAAGTCTATGGGAGAATCAACTACAGTTCCAACCTAGGAAACAAAAATGAAAACATTTTTACTGTACATGAATAGCAAGATGTTGATTATTTTGCCTTTTTTTTTTAAATCCCCAGCAACAAGTGTGAAGACACCTACTGAGCAAATGAGAATGACAGCTGCTTAATAAAAGTGCAAAAAGCCAAAACAAATAAGTAATATTTTCTATGCAGAGTCCCTTTTGGTCTCCTAGCATAGTGCAGAGAGGAAGGCCTGAGCTTTAAGATTGTACAGTTTTCAATGCTGGACGTTATTAGGTGTCCTTAAACAGCTGTTCAAAACTTCAGCAGTACAACGCCACCTTCTGCTGCTTCCTTACCTGGAAGTACTTGGGGAGACCATCTCTGTCATTCTTCTTATAGAAATGCTTAGGGTCCAACGAAGCTCTCATCTTCAAAACTTTAAGATCATTTTTCAGTTCACTTGTCATTTCTGGGGCTTTCATACCAAACCAGCCATCACCTGTTGTTTTCTCTCGCTCTGCCTAGGATGCAATACCAAGAACAATGAATTTGCATTCAGTAACCAGGACGGGACAGAAAAGGGAACTCCTCCCTAAGAAAGACAGATAAAGCATGCAGAATGTAAATATGTACCCCTAAACCACGTATTTTATGACCCCTAAAACACATATTTTATGACTATTATAAAGGAGGCTATCAGCACTGCATCAATGACAGATTTGTACTGAGCATACAACCATTCCCTTCACTATGCTTGTGACTGAAAGGATGACTTTTCACAGGACAGCTCAAAGAAGACACTGAACTGCAGTTCATCACTCCATTTCCAGTGAGGCCTGGATATGCACAGAGTCCCAGCACGCAGCTTTCTACCCCAGCTTGTTTCATCATTTAAGGCGTTACCAGCTCTTCACTTACCCTGCGCTGTTTCTTTAGCTGGTGAAGTGATTCCCTGTAGGGTGGGACACATTCCTTTCTTTCAAAGTCTGGAGTTATTACACTCTTCTGCAAGAGCTGTAAGAATTTTTTTGAACATTAGAGAGCCACCTCACTGATACAAATTTTACAGCTTAACTGTATTTACAGAACCTACTGAAGGAATCATGCAGAATCTAAGCAAGCATTCTAATGCAATACACGAGCAGTAAGGATCTTGAAAACAGAACACTGGACAGCAGCAGAAAGCAGCTGACCTGCCTGGAGGAAGTGAGACAGCAAATCCTCTGGAGTAAAGAGCACTATCATGGATGAGCCAAAGAAAAGTCTCAACAAAAATAACACATATGCTTTACTTCAAAGAGTGCTTTTGAAAAAAACCTGCTAAGTCCATACTATGGTTTAGACTTTTATTTACCGAAATTCATTCTGGCTATGGACTAAATATCTTGTCAGCAGACCTTAAGCTTGTGTATCATTAGACAAAAACTCTAGGTATAACCAACTTCAAGGTAATGGTAGAATTTGCACTGTTTTTCAATTTCTGAAGTCAAGTACATTTAAACTTTCACCATTAAAACCAAATGTAAAACCACACTTTGGTCAAAAAGAATGTAAGTTCTCAGTGAACCATGAAAAGGATACTTCTTTAAAATCAAACAAACCAACCTTCTTAGATTAACATCTTTGTGTTACTGCAGTCACAGATAACTGAATAATTGTAAACATGTTACCTGGTCCTTCTTCTTCTTGTCCTTCAGTGGTTCAATTACACTTGATCTAGGCTTCTGATTTTTAGCATCAAAACTGATATATAAACCTCCAAGCTTCTTGATATTCAAACCAGGGTCTATGCTACTGGAAAGACGTAAACTAAAGGAGAAATAGTTAATTATTAGAACATTGTAACATGCATGCAGCTAAACCTTCTACTGTCCCCTGAGGAAGATGTACAGAAAAAATATTTTTCTTATTCTTCCCAATTAGGTTCAGTTCTGCAATGATTTTAAGTCTTGGTATCTAGATTATGTAATTTTGAAATGACAGGTGCAGGGGGATTCATGCCATTATATGAAATAAGACTTATTATTAAAAAATACCTGTGGAATCACTTCCACAAATTTTTCACATTAAGTCTAATGCTGGACTCATCTTAGATATTATCTTCTGTATAACTGAATTCTTAAATTTGCTTAACCTTGCCAGAAGAACTCATGACTAGCATCCTTCTATACACTGACAAGCTTGCTAGCTAAAGAGAAAAACCCCAAACATATTGGTAGTAAAAATACTATGACTCTTACAAGAAGTATGAAGAAAACAGAATTCATTGTAGGAACGTTTAAGTCCTTGTCTGCATAACTCATACTAGGAACAAAGTCATTAAACTTGGATAAGAAAGTGGTTGGATGGTTGCATCCAGGGGTCATGGTCAATGGCTCAGAGCCCTGATGGTTCTATGAAATTTCAAGGTTAGTATATTCACACTTGTTTCACTGCTTCATTCAGGGAGACTGTGGAATGTATCCACAAGCAATGTACCATGGCTGGTTTTGATGACAAGAATGTTTAAAAGCTCTAAACTACAATGCAGAAAAGATGGTAATACCTAAAGAGGTACATCAGGTATTTCCTATAGCTTGAATGCTTATTAATACAAGCCCTTTAACAACTTTCTATCAAACTGTGGCTGATCTTGTACAATGCCTTCACACTGAATGCTTGGCTAAGCTTTCTCAGCTAAGACTTCTGGTCTACCTGCAGGTTTTTACTAGATTAAGACTTATTTATCCAATCTAAACAAGTATTATGCTTTAAACATAAGAAGGGATTTTAGCAGCAGCTGGACTACAAGAATTCCACCTAAATTATTCTGATTCCATGCTAGGTTTCACCTGAAGAGTCACCACCCACAGCAACAACTGACACATAAAATTATATACAACTGTTTAAAAAGCATTATCAGGCAACGTGTAAGGAATTTACTGGACCCTTCATTATCTACATTCCAACTGGAAAAAAAACCAAAACAAAAAACTGTGAACGGAATAACCAATTCAGTCAGCCTGACCAGTTTCACATTGTTTTTTAAGCTGAAAAAGGCCGCCAGATAAAAAAAAACCCATCAGAGTTCTGTTCCTACTATATTCAAAACAGGAAAAAATCCCAAAACCTAAATTTATGGACCATATTCATATTTTATAATATGTGCAACACCACTTTCTGCAGCAACATGACATATGTGATAAGACTAGTCCCTTATTTATTCTGTGCTTAATGTGCATATTCTTAAATGAAATGCAGATTCTTTAACTATTCCTAGCAAGATACTTACACGTCAACCTTATTTTTCAGCAGATCATCATCTTCATCTTTTTCATCTTCATCTATTAATTCCTCTTCGTCCTCTTCCAAGTCTGATTCTTTATCTTTTTCACTTCCTTCATGCTTACTTTTAGCATCACTGTCTTGGTCTATATCATCCAGATAATACTTTTGGCTGGAACTCATGCCAGGCTCAGTATCAATTACAAAAAGACCTTCAACATGCAGTGAACTACTTTTTAAAGATTTTTTTGGGGAAGGAGTTTTCTCATCTGACTTTTTATAAGACAGAGTCTCATCAACTGTATCTATGTCTGCCACATCACTATTTTCAGAGTCATCACTTTCGCTGTTGCTCAGAAACAATGCAAGAGAGTTATTATCACTGCTTGGTTTTTCACTGCTGTGGGACACCTCATATTCTTCTGTTTGGCTGTCACCACTGTCTGCACCAATTGTGAGCATCCTGCTCTTACCAATGCTTCCAGTTGTCTGTGCAACAGCCATGTCCATTGATGGGCTGCTCACTGCACTAGCTTGCTCACTCTTCCTTAATTTATCATCACACGAGAAAGACTGCTGTGCATCTGCCTCAGCATCTGCTCTTTCACTTTCTGTGATTTTTGTACTTTCATTTGGTGTTCCTTGTCCTTGGGATTCTAGAAATTGTTTTGGACTCATGCAGTCAGTCAAAGAAACAGACACATTCTCTAATTTCCCCGTCCCTGCAAGTATTTTACTGTGATCTTCTTGTATTTGGCCACATATTGCTTCTGAATGGTCTTTCTCAACAGACTGCGTATTTTTTTTTTGTTTTTTCACAGGTGATTTAGTGTCACTTTGTTTTGTTTTTGTAAGACTGCATGCCACATCATTTAAAATCTCTTCTTTTGTATCTTCACTCCAGGTTGCATTAGCACATTTGCTTTTAGGTGAACTGGGTTCTTTATTACCATCAGTGAGTGTGGAAGCATTTTCCGTGTCATTGACAAGTTCTGCAGTAGGCCTAGAATCAGGAATTGTGATGGGATCAGAATCAGGAATTATGATGGGATCAGATTTAATAGTGTCCTCAATTAAATTCTCGTCTTCTGAAACAAATCTATTTTTTTTCTCAGTCTGCTCAGTATTTTCTGCTTGTGATTTCATTTGCATGCTCCTAGTAATTCGTTTTGGAGTGACATAAGGTTCCACAAGAGAACTTAGGCAACGTGATTCTGCATCAGAAGCATCTTCACTCTGGGCTTCATGAACTCTGCATGGCTGCAATTTCTTTTTACTTTGTCTGCTCCTTGTACTTGTGGGAACATTAAGCATCTGGACACCAGAAACAGCAGAGGAACAAGACTCAGCTTCAGAGACATCACCTTCATCCATAATCCTACTTAACTTACTTAAAAAAGCTGTATTGTCATGTCTTGTTTTGTCAGCAGAATCTGGTTGATAAGGAATTACAATTTGTCGCCTCCGTGTTATTCTTACAAACAAAGGTGTCTGGAGACCAGACACAGAAGAGCAGTTTGATTCTGCTTCTGACACATCACCATCAACTTGTGGTTCAGCAACTGATTGTGCTGACGGAACACTCGTGTTCTCATTCCTAGTGATCTGCATCTCTGAGCTATCACTGACATCTGACTTCATTTCTGCATGTTCCAACTCTTCAAACTGACATTCCTGAATCACCTCTGGCTTACAAACTGATTTAGTTCTTCTAGTCTTCCTCTTAGTCACAGGAGTACTAATTTCAGCAGATCCCACCTAGAAAAGGAGTGGAAAAAAAAAAAAAGGTATTCACAGATAAAATAACTACATAAAAAGAATGCTATAAATCGCTAACAAACTTCTAAAACAAATTACTTAAACTCACAACACATGTCTCTGTGTAGCCCTATCTATGTGGAAGAAGCCTCAACAAATCATCCCTTGCTCATCTCTCTACTGTATTTTGGTCAGGGCAGGATGAGAAACACACACATCCTTTAAGAAATATAAACAAATATCTTCTAATTCAAGAAAGTTCTGTCAAGTTGTCAGGGGAAGCAAATCCACTAAAAACGTTCAGAAATATTCAAAGACTTCCTCAACTATAAACCACTAAATACTATCAACTATCAAAATGTGCCCCAAAATGGTGTCCAAAACCAGTTTTACGTCTACGAACAAACTGATCTCTCAGTAATCGCAAAACCAGGTATGATCTGCTAAGTATTATTTTAAGTGACAGAGAAATGCTAAGACATCTGTCCTGCAAAGTAAAATAAGCCTACCTTTAGCTGCCACCGCTAAATGACCCAATGAGCTCCGGCGGCGGCTCCCGTCGCGCAGGGCCGGCTGCGGCACGGGCACGGGCGGCGAGCGCACCGACCCGGCCCCTCCGGGCTCCGCCGCCGCGCTCCGTGCGGAGCCTGCCCCGCCCGNTACAGAATCAGCCAAATACAGGTAGTGGTTAAATCATGAACACACAACACAGAGCTAGCAGGAAAGTTTAAAATTAAACTCATGTAATTTTGAACTCTGATGCACACTGGCCCAACATTTAAAAGAAACCACTACATTTTTATTAAGAGAAAAAAATCCAAACTTTTATTGATGCATTACTAGTTTCAATTCCCTGTTTCTCTCATTTGTCAAAAGAACTGAAGAAGCCAAGAAAATTTCCTGCTATTTGCCACAACAAAAACTGTATTTGAAGACTAAGGTACCTTGAAAAACCTTAATCATTAAACGTAGTGGAATGGATTATAGGAAGCTGACACTCCAGACACTACCTACAGGCATTCAAATTCCACTTGCTACCTATATGAAGAATTTGAAAGATGTTGGTGAAAATTCATTCCCTTACAGTCCAAATCTCAAAACATGTACAACAAAGTTAATGACTACTACCAGTATGAGGCCGTGCCTCTGTCTGAAATCAAAATATAATTTACTATTTTAGACACTCGGTATCAAAGTTCCTGCTAAACTGCAAGTTGAACTTTAGGTATCTACTCTCATTTAAAGGCCAAGAAAAGGAAAAGGCCTTTTTGACAGAAGAACTACATTAACCAAAAGCCTTGCCTTAGCTGCAGCAATCTCTCTGGGATTAAAAAGCCAATGTGCTAAACTGCTGCCAATCAGAAAGATACCTAACTTCAGGCTAAGCCTTGCTTCACCTTTCCTGACTGGCACTCAAACAACAGGTTTCCCAGGCAACCACACAAGAAGTAATTAATTTTAGTGAACAGCATCAGCATTTACTGTCTATTCTACTTGGCTAATTGCTTGCGTAGTTCACAAGTATCAAAAAAACAAGCCACAGTTGAGAAGGAGACAGGCACAATTTTTGATTAACAGATTTCTTCATAGCTTGTTTTCAAATCTTATTTTAAACATTCACTATTAATACATTTTCTATTTCAAACAGTAAAAATGCCATCACACTTGTGCGAACACTAAATGAAGCATATCGAGGCACAAAGAAGCTAGAAGGAATTCAAGTAACAATCAGAAAGTAATTTGGAAGATACATTTACTTCTAAATCATAGGTGTCTTTTCCACTCTATTAAAAATAAACCAATTTCCCCATGCCCACAAATTTAACAGCTGACTTGCCTATATATACATATCAAGTAATAAGATAACAGCTCAATTTTTGGGGGTATTGTATCATTAAAAAAATGACAATTTTCTAAAAAAGGTAGTCCTTGAATGCTTGAAATGTGTATTCACCAAGTAAGTATGATTTAAGAGAAATTTGTTTTTTAAAAAAACAAAAATATATGTTTCTCCATGCTACCTAATGGCAGCTAAAATATAAAGATAATTTTTACAGTGAACTGGTCATAAAAAGAAAATTATTTTAAACTGTTACTCTATAGATAACTTCAATTAAAAAAGCCCCAAAATATTTCATATTTTGAATGAACCCATCAATAGTTAAGAAAAATAGTGTTAGAACACTACAGACACTCCTACTGACATCACACTGAATAATTACAACTTTTGGTAGTTCATTATAAATGCTGTAAAAATCTTTCTATGAAAAATGCAATGTTCCCCCATCCCAAAGAAATTTAAACAGCCTTTACAAAAAAAAAAAAAAAAGAAAAAAAGACAGTGTTTTAAGATGCATTTCTTTTAGCTTGTATGATATAGCCTTTGGACTTGATAATTCCTCTGCTTTTAACAATGACTGAATACCGCAGAAGCCATAAAGGAATCCACTTGTTTGCTTTCACGTTCTGGATGCTTTCCTGAAGAACTTCTTGGAAACTTGCTTCACAAAGTAATTCTGAAGTTAAAAAGGGATATTTGTGCTTAAAACAGTATCATGTAAACAGCTGCAAAAAGCAACACTTAGAAAGAAAAGCCTTTTCCTACAGTCTTTATGTCGTACCATATATCCCTCGGATCCACTCTTGCAGAATGCATTTAGGGTAAAAACAGCTGAATATTACAAAATAAATCTCCAGGATGCTTTTTTGCAACATTGAGTATTTCTCACAAAACTAACTGAGGCTCTGGAATATCAAACTGAGTTGATCAGCAGAGTCATTAGTGGGAGAAAAAGAAAATGAGATTTGAGAAGCTAGCTAGACAAACCAGAGGTGAGTAAAGCATAGGGCTGAAATCAGCAAAGTACTGAGCATTCAGAGTTATCTCCACAGTCACTGGAAAGTCAGCATTTATTGTATCTCTCATAACTGGGCTCATAATAACTATAAGCCCAGAAAGCTTTAAGAAAAATGGACTTAAATGCCACAAAAGAAGAAAAGAAGGCAAGTACAAAACCTCCTAGTTTCCTCTGCAATGTTCATCAAAAGAACAATGTCTTTGGTGAGGACTGCTCACCAAAAATAGTCTCGATACTGTTCAGCTGACTATTACAGAAAAGTTAGGCTGAGAAAACAACACATAAAGGAATCACAACTTGTGCTGTTTTCTATCAAATCCTCTTCTCCTTAATTCCATGACTTTCAGTGGATACTATTTATTAAAATGCAAGTTGCATTTGGACTTCAGAGGACATGGAAACTGAATGGAAATAGTCAGATTGAATGGAAATTCATCTTGTATGCTGCCAGAGCAGTGAAAAATCCTGCTCAGGCACTGATGAAATTCATTAGTTATGAAGTGGTACTATGAAGTACATACTTCATAAGAAATGCTTCACTTACTTTTTTCTTTGGGATCAAGGGGAAAGAAAGGAGAAGGAAGGAAAAGTATAATCATGAATAATTAGTCATGACCAAGAATGTAGGGAAGGACTTAACTAAATATAGTTTAACACTTTTTATTATTCCAGTAAGGTGTTAAGGTATCCAACACTCTTAAGGTGTTCTTAAGTGAAGAAGACTGATGATGTTTGAGAGAAATGAATGTTATATCCCAGAATATTGTAGAGAACTGGTAACTCAGTTATACAGCTCAAAAGAAAGCCTCCAATTTCTTCATTCATTTAGCAAATAAATCACTGCATTAAAAAGTGAAGACTTTACAACTCTTTTTGCAATAATGTTATTTTAAGAAGTCAAGACTTTGAAAGAATCCTACTTAAAGCATAGTAATTTTACAGGTCTAATATTACCAAACTACTCAAAAATCAACTGGCCATTAACATTTCTATGTAATCTATTTCACAAGTTCCAGGCAAGTACACTTTCATTCATCATTTACTGGCCTTCAGCAATACATTTAATTCCTTATTTTGTAGAAATAAACATAGTACAAATTGCTCAGTAGGTTGTTCTTCTACTTATTTTATTTTCTCTGATTAGAAGTATTTCAAGAAATTATCCAAGGCTGCAAGACTATTTCAAGAAGGGGTGGGGGGGAGGGGAGGAAGCAACAGCAGTAACTTAACAGAAATATTTTATAAAGGAGAGACTTTTAGAATATTTGGTTCAGGCCTCAAATATAACAGACTTTGAAGTTCAGGAAAAGATTATTGCTGATTTTCTATTGAATAAATGCATTTAGAAGTCCTCTGTTAACTGAATCGGCAAAGTCTTACCTTTGGGGTCATTGTGAGTTAGCAGCTGTATGTCACATTCTTTTGCAAATGCTGTGAGATCAGGTGGCATCACACAACAGGAAGCTAGGTTCACCTGATTACTACTTGGTTTCACCTGAGTAACAAAATGTTTTTATAAGAAAAAAATACTAATGTACTTATATTAGCTGTTTCCCTCATGCCCTCTATTACAACAGAAATTTGTAATTTGTTTGCTTTGAACAATTTGCCTTTCACCATTGTTTTGAAGTCTGAGCAAGGCGAATTAATTCTGCATGATTAATTAATGTAGGCAGCTGCAACACCTGCAATTCCCTACAGCACATAGCCCAAACCAGGAGTAGGATCTAAATTCAGGTGCTTCCTTAGCAAGATGAATCCTAACTCACTGCACTCTGGCTTTCTGTCTGCTGTGCTCCCAAAACAGCAGCAGCTTTATTTCCCCGCTCCATTCTAGTAAAAGCATTATAGAGATATTAGTTTGAAAAAGACTTCAAATTTAAAAATCCAAACCCATTTTTGTTAGGGATATATTAATTTGCAATGTTCCATGCCTTCAGGCAAGTGCTTGACTAAGACCAAGTTAAAAGTGATGCTCTTCCACTGACTTTCTCCTCACAAACTGCGTTCATGATCACCATGCAGGTAGTCATTAAATCCTGCAATTGCCCTCTCTCAGTGTACATAAAACACCGAGGGTCACAAAGATGATCAAATGACTGGGGCACCTCTCCTATGGGAACAGGCTGAGAGACTTGGGATTGTGCAGCCTGGAGAAAAGAAGGCTCCAGAGAGACCTAAGAGTCCCTTCCAGTACCTTAAAGGGGCTACAAAAGAGCTGGAGAGGGATTTTTTGCAAGCGCGTATGGTGACAAGACAAGGCAATAACTTTAGACTGACAAGGCACGCTTAGCTTAGGTATTAGGAAGGAATTCTTCAATGTGAGGGTGCTGAGGCACAGAAAAGTGCTGGATCTGCCTTTCCCTGGAAAGTGTTCAAGGCCAGGTTGGACGGGGCTTTCAGCAACATAGCCTACTGGAAAGTGTCCCTGCCCGTGACAGGAGGCTTGGAACTAAATGTCCTTTCAGCCCATTTTAGGGTGCTATGAACTAGTCACTGTGGACAGCAAAGTCTTGTGCCATTCACTCAGAGCCTGTCTTCCTCTTTGCATTTACATTTACCATTAAAACATAATTTTTCCAAGGAGAAATCCTTCCCTTTGTAACACAGCTTAAAGTGAAAACAGTTACATTTTCAGAGTCACTGGAATAAATCTGAAGGTTTAAGAGTACTGTTTGTACTCCTTCCTAAGTATTAAAGAATACAAAACTTTCAGTTCTTCAATCCTCAAACCTTCAGTACTTCAAAGAACCTGCTTCTGAACAGACCTGTGATTTCCAGCTGTTGCTGGTCAGTACATAAGAACACTGAACAAACAACAGTCATTTTTGAGCCTCCCCTACCTTGAACATTATGACCATTCACAAAATGTGGAAAATAACAGGGCTAATTAATATTTTATATTAAAAAAACATTTATAACAGAAGTTCGTAACAATGTGTCAACCAACAAAGCAAGCAGTTACTCTGTCCTAAGAAATGCTATGAGTAGGAAGTTGGTTCTCACCTGTGCCCACAGATACAGCTGCTCTAACAGTGTTTTATCTAGGTCAGAGGTACCTATGGCAACAATCTTTTTGTTTTGAACTAGATTTTCAAGTTCTTTCCAATAAGGTTGCAAATATTCCAAGGAGAGGTTAGTTCCATCTTCGACAGGAGGTGGGGCAATAATGACTGAGTCTAACTGAGCAACTCCGAGGGCAGAACATGCTGAGGAAAAAGAACAGACACTGCCAATCTTTTGTCAGATATGAACATAAACAACATGACTCTTCAAATTTAGCAAAAACCACACCTCCTGCTTCACTCTGCTAGCTCTCCATTCACCATTTGAAACTCTGAGTGTATCTGAGGTCAAGAATAATAACACAACCTTTTTAGCAAAGATTCAAGAATACAGCTGAAGACCAAGATTCAGTTGTAGGTCTTGGGAAGGCAAAAAACAAAACCAACAGGAAACGAACAAAAGCATGAAGCTTTTTCCTCCTTTTTAATGTTAAAATGGTATTTTTCTCTGAAGACACTGATGACAAACAAGTCTCTATTTCTTCACTCTCAATTTCTTTTAAAATTTGTAGCTTTCACTCTGAACTATAACTCAAGTACAGGTTAGTTTTCCTAACCCATACTTTTCTCAAGTATGGGTTAGAAAAACTACTTGATATGTGTGAGGAGATAAACTACAAGCACACCAAACACAGAGACTTAATTTGCCAGAGAAAAGTGCAAGTCTTGGAGTCTCACTGAGCTTTAGGAAAAATGCAAGCCATGAGGACTCTTAGGCACAACAGAGTAGAACTACTGAGCTAAAGTAATTATTTTCTTCAAGAGGAGGAGTCCATTATTGTACGTTTGACAAATGGTGGTAAAAATTACAGTAAATAAGCTATTAACTGGGGTATCAATAGAAAATAATGGTATCTGGCCCTTTCTTCTTTGGTCACCTCTTAAGCCAAACAAACTTCCAAAATAGTAAAGTTCATTGCTGCTCACAATTACTGCTACATAAGGCCAACACAACTTTATGCAGAGACATTGTATGGCATTTTCAGTAAAACCTAACTATTTCACCAGCTACCTGCAGCACTATTTTATTTCCTAAATAATCTCTGAAAGACTACACAGTCAGTAGCAAAGTTCATGATGTTAAATGCAACTAACAAGAACTGGCAAGAATGGCTGTATCACTGCTATTAAAACATCACATGCTATTTACTTTTTAACAAGTTTTGTGTGAAAGAATAGAAACTTGCTCCTGCTTGTAGCAAGGAATCAGATTTGAGTTTGTGGATCCAAGGTCACAGTGATCCATTTAATAAGTATACTGACTGAGCTAACTGTGCAAATAGACTTGATTAACTAAGTCTCTCTCAATAGGAAAACAGGATATACTGTGACAGTGACTAAATATTCCTCTTAGCAATAACATTAGAACTTTTTTCATCTAAATTCTAGAGTAAAAAAGAAATCCTAACTCAAATTTGAGTTCCACACTTACCCAGGCTAACTGCATCTCTGATCGATGAAGAATTTGATCCAACGATGAAAAGCTTTGCTATTTTCAAACAAACTGGAATCAATAACTAAACAAGCCATGTATTATTAATATACAGCCATTTACTTTTGCTATACGCACTATTAATGAGTTTTTGGGTAAAAGATTTTTTAAATATATACCAGTTGCTTAAAAAATTGGAAAAAAACTCAGTTTTTTGAAAGGTGACTGCCCAATAAAGACACCGTTCTCTTAAATTTTGATGTTGTTGTGCAGTCTCAGAACAAGAAATCATCCAGTTAGATGATGTAGTAAGCTGTAAAGCATCAAGACACGAAGCAATTACAGTAACAACCTGTATAAGAACCCCAAATGTAATAGTACAAACAGACTTCTTCACAACTTACTGAGACTCAAAATGTATTAGTGTTAGTTTGGACTGCCTCCTTCAAGTTCATCATATTCAACCTGGAAAGATTATGCAAATAAATGTGCTTCCAATGCTGTTTCTTAATTCCAGTATTATCTGTCATACTTTGCTTCAAAAATGTCAAAGACTCACAAAATACATTTAAAATATCTTGAGGTAATGAAAGTTAAACTAGAAAAATGCTGAGCTGCTTTAAAATCTGAAATACAAATTCAAGACTTTCTTAGCCAATGTTTAAGTACAACAGTGTGCAGTAGTGTAATGTGATTCTGCAATTATAAGAGAGAGCAAAAAAAACCCCATCTATGAATATCCTATTAATGACTGCACATGAAACCTTTCCATGACACTGGATTTTTGACTATGTTCTTACCTGATACTTTCAACTCATCCCTTTCTTCAGGATTTATTTTTTCTATAGCTTGAGCTACAGAACATTCCAGAACCTCCAGTGTTTCCTGTAGTAAGTACATGAGACTTAGGAGCAATGTCAAGAGGAGACAGTAAGCTTCTGAAGAATGTTTTTAGATAATTTGAAAAAAACAAAACAAACAAAAACAAACAAGTGCCTTACTGCAGTTGGAAACAAAAATAGTAGAAAAATGCAAAGACATAAAGCAAGTAACCCAAGGCTTCTTGATCACTGAGGAGACGTCAAAATAATGAATATATATGAAAGGCCCTATATGACCCTAATATAGAAAATACAAATTACTGTTTAGATTTATTAGAACAAGATTCAGTAGTAAGTTTTAGAAGTGTAACCAACTCTCTATGTCTTTGGTTCCACATGTAACGTGGGTGAGATGCATAACACCTCTCCTACCTGATTTTGGTCTTGGCCAATCTTCGAGCTCCACTCAGTCAGTGTTTTCTGGATGCAGTCCCGCACCTACAAAACATTTTTTCATGTTGAAGCATGGGTATGTTCCAGCCACACACACACACAACAGTACAGAGATGTGTAGGACAGACTGCACGGCTGACACGGCAATGACACCACCCCACAGAAGATTCTTCCTTCATAGCTTCTAGCTGAAACTTGCTCAAACTAGTTTACTCACATATTTTTCTCTCCTCTTCCACAGTGTTTTAGCAGTAATACAAGTACTGTACTTCAGTTATTTCTCAGACCAATGCTGTCTTAAAAGGAAAGTCCAATGCTAAGCAAGCAAGAACTAAGACATGGGGTGGTTTGGGGTTTTTTTGGGTTTGTGGGTTTTTTGCGCAGAAATTCCTAATTTACAAAGTAGTCAGATAAGAGCATAAGTGCCATGACACTGTAGAAATGAGACTTTATAATCAACCACTAAATACTCATTGTATTAATTCTCTTTTTAAGATGCATACAACCCTACCCATTTAGTGCCTACCTACTCCACTAAGCAAAGCCACTAATGCTTTTAAATCCTTCATCCCTGTAGGGGGAACCTACAGATCCTACCCCACACCTGCATTTTTCCTTCATCCACGGATGCAAAATAAACTCGGCTAAGAGTCTGATCATGGATTTTCTTGAACATAGTAAGACACAACTATTAAATCAGCTAACTAATTTTCCACAGTACCGGAGCTGCAGCTGTAGCAGTGCTGTAGCTTCCCTCTGATCCATCCCAGGAGTTAAGTACAGGTACTGTCTGACTGCCACAGGAAGCAGCACTTCCACCAGCTGCTGCTTTACTTCACTTTCCACAGTGTATTTTATAACTGTGTGCATACCTACTTTGTGTACCAGTAAGCAGCCATCTCCTATAACACCTAACTCAGAGAGCTCTAATACCACGTACTAACTAGAAGTCAACATCCCTGCCTGATATCAGACACAATACAGGAACAACACTTTGTGAATACAAATACTATACATTCCCTCCATCATTTAAAACAGTATAAAAACCCCTGGATCCAAAAGGCAGGAATTGACCACTCCAGCAAATAGCTAAGCACAATAACCCTTTAATAAAATAACTCTTAATCCTATTTTGATACAATTTATATTGTTATCTTCTCCTTTCTGAGGGCTAGTGAGACAGTACTAAATTTTTATATGCTGCTGCTGCTTTGCGTCTGTCACAGGACATATTTCTATTGCGGTCCCTATGCACCCGCCTCTGACTCCAAAGCACAGCACTCCCCTGCCCTCAGGCCATGTGGAAAGAGCAGTGTATTCCACTGCTTTGATCAGCTTTTCCAAACACAGCTGCATCTCCTAACGCTGGCATTCGCAGTCTGCAAAATTTTAACTTATATTCTGCCACTGAGAACTGACTACACCAAAGAGAGGAGTTAAAAGTAGCTTTATCTGCTTTTGGTAGTGCACCAACTCTGGAAAGCCAGTGGATTCCTCTGTAAACAAGTGAATTTTAGTACCTTAACTATTAGTTATGCACATTGGCCACTCTTTACTTAACAGCCCTCCAGAAACTACCCACATAAGGGTGCCCATCGTGACACAGCTATGTCTTTGCTATAGAGTCCAGCCCTATTTCACACAGATCACAGAACGTTTAATAAGCAACCAGGCCAAATAAAACGTTATGTGGTCACATTATGACCACATGACAGCTAAACAAGAGTATGATGAATTCTTCCTTCTTGTTACATCATCCTCCCTGCCACCTTTCTTCCACTTGTGCATGATTAATATGCAACCAACCAACTTCTGGGTTATCACTATGTCACTACATAGCAATAATCAGCCAAACCCATAGTTTTTCTCATTATTAAGTGACCAGTCTGAGATTAGTGTCCTGACAAAACAGCAACTATGGTGGTTCTGAAGTACATGGCCACAGGATCTCCAGACATTTTATGAGAACTATTCAAAGTATTGACACACACCGCTAAAGGCAATACTTTTAAGGTGATAATTAAAAAGCTCTTTTCAACTTCTTAACAAAGAATGTCAGCTCTCTGCTTCAAAGAAGACAACCGCTACTTTTCCCAAGATCTGCCTCTATGAAGAAATTAAATTAAACTTCAGGTTAGAAAAGAGAATTTTCATCATCTGTAATACAAGCTCATATCTATGCATATTTTTATCTTATTAGAGAAGTATAAGGGATCCCCTTTGCCATTACAGACAGCACTTATATTTGTGAGTGTTTTAATCCTTCATTCCCGGGATCAGAAGGCTGGGCTCGCTCCTTCTCAGGGCAAAGTGCTTCCGGGGGCACGGGGGCCCCGACCGAACAGGGCAGAACGCAACGAACGGACGAAAAAAACAAGCAAAAGTCTGTTTGCCATTCCCATCTCGCGCCTCCCGAGGGCACCGGCAAGCGGATCGCTCGGGAGCCAAAGCCCCTCCTCGCCGTGACGGGCACCGAGCCACGCCGTGCCCCGCCGGAACGAGGCCCGCTGCTCGGAGCGCCCGGGGAGC
>VYZP01004763.1:0-13640 GCA_013400635.1 Hypocryptadius cinnamomeus | reverse complement strand
GCCAGCCCGCCCGCGGCCCGGCCCGGGCCCCTCGCCCCAGCCTCCGCCGAGGCGCCCCGAGGGGAAGCCCCGGCCCGCCCCTCACCTCCTCGCCGGGGGTGGCCGGGCACTTCTTGCGGAGGCAGCCCCAGTTGAGCAGGTTGCCGGTCTGCAGGGTGAGCGTGCCGGCGCGCTCCAGCAGGGCACGGGCGCCCTCCGTCCCCATGGCGCTGCTCAGGCGGTGGCCGGCGGGCTCTCCGCGACACCTACGGCCCCGGGCAGCGCCGAGCCGGCCGTGACTCAGCACCGGCANGCCGGGTTCCCGGGGCCGCCGAGCTCGGGGGGTGTCGCGCCGCGGCAGGGCCGTGTCCGTGTCCGTGTCCGTGTCCGTGTCCGTGTCCGTGTCCGTGTCCGTGTCCGTGTCCGAGGGCAGCGGGCCCGGACCCGGCGTCGCGCCCCAAGGAGTAGCCAAGGCACACGTGGCACTGCCCGGTAGTAGCGGCTCGGGTTCGGTAACACCCCCCAAGCCGCGGCCGCGCCGGGCTGTGGCTGCTGTGCAGGCTCGGTAAATGAGAGGAAGCATCTGAACTGTGCTCATGACGCGTTCCAGTAACAGGTAGTCATTGACAGACACCGAGCTAAAAGGCCCAGAAAAAGTATCCAAATGCTTGCCCCTTCTGGCTGTGTTTGCATTTGGGTGAAACAATGTCAGGGCAGCACTCCAGTTTTACACCAGTTGGTTCCAGTGAAGACACACCGGGTAAATCCTGAAGGATTGTGGTTTGGGGGTATTTTGTTTTTTAAGATGAGGAGACTTCTGGAACACCACACTCTGACCAAAATCCTTCTGTACTGGAGAGTTGAGGGGGGTGCCTTTTTTCTTCTGTAACTCCTGTTAAAGGGAACAGTGAGCCACAAATTCTAATTTTGCAGTCAGCTTGGGAATTTGAATTGTGTTTTTAATAGATTTTTCTTCCTCAAGCTGTATTGTGCTAGTAGAGGGAACCAATTTGCATAACTTCTGTCAGTCTGAAGCACTGCCGCTTTCTGGGACAGAAGGTTAGTTTAAATGTTCTTTATATTTGTGATCTGATTAATTTTTCATGTTGGGAAATGTTTTCATGATTCTATATGGTCACAGAGCATGTGGAAATGAAATGTACTGAAAGAAATGCCAGACTATTTGGAGATGCCATAATTTTGTTTCCGTTTTCTTTAGCATAATAATCCAGAACGTCTAACCTGATCCAAACGTTAATTCTCCAGTCTTGGGATTAGCTTGTGAAGCAGTGTAAGTTTTTGTATTTGCCCTTATTCACTAATAATTAATAATGTCCTGTTAGGGCTTTCTGATCAGCTTTCTGGCTTTCCAGTAGAGGCCTTTTCTTTTGAAATTTATTATTTGATATTTTGAAATTTATTATTTGATATTTCAGTAGCTTTGATGGTTCTAGATCTCTGCAAGAAGGTTAAACTTGGAGATAGCAGAAGGTTTTCAAACAGTATATAGCATAAATCTTTCTGTCTAATGGAAATTTATGGCAGTGAAAAAGCAATGTTCCTTTGTAGCCTGGTAGATTTTGTTGATATTTAATTACCTTAGCTCTTAAAGAAAAGATATCACTTAATGAAGACTGGGTGGAGGAAAAACAGTGTCAGCTCTGTATTGCTTTATGCCATGCATGTAATCCTCAGCAGTGGCAGGAATACATCACAGGAGGAGAAGGGATCTCAGCAGAGTTCTGCTGTCAGTCCAGTCACCCCTGAAACATCAGGTAAACTATCAAAAAAAAGAAAGGAGGATGTTTTCTAGCTCATTATCAGCTGCATGTTTCAAGTTATCTCATTACGATACTTCAGCTCTTTAAAAAGAAAGATATTTCCTGCAGTAATTCTCAACGAAAAATAAATCACGCTTCTGAATGAAATGTCACTCCCGGCGGCCGGTGCATATTGTTCTTCTCCCGCAGTTTTTGAACACCGGGAGCTGCAGAACTTGGCGTGCGCGAGGTGCCGGCGGTCCCGCACTGCTGCGGCTGCCCGGGGCACCGCCGGCGGCTCGGCAGGCAGCGCTGCCAGCAGCCGCCCACCGGCACGGCCGGGCAGCGGCNGGCGCCGGGGGCGGGGGGCGGCCGAGGCGAGGCGAGCCCGGGCCAGGTCCCGCAGCATCCTGCCGCCGGTGGACGGGGCTGCCCGGGATCCCGGCGGGCTCCTTTCTCTTCCCCCTCCATCTGCATTGAAGCACCGGGGAGCCGGAGCCATCCGCTCCCGAGTCTGCCGAGGGAAGTGACCGCCGCCGGAGCCGGGCAGAGGGGCCCGGAGGGGCACGCTGCTCCGCGGGGGTTTCACTGGGGCGAGGGAGCAAAAGAGGCTGCCGCCCGCCTCGTCCTCTCCTTCCCCGGGCACGTTCCCCTGGCCGTTCCTGATCCCCGCGTCCCCGGTGTTCCTCGGACGTGTTCCCGGAGAGCGGGGCGGGGGGAATCCCCGGGCTTCCCGGCGCCCTACTCGGCGGTCCGCGGAGGCGCCGGATCGATGGCTCTGGGCTTCTCGCGGGTCCTGCCTAGGGCAGCACCGCGGGCAGCCTGCGCTGGCTCTGGCAGCGCGTCCCAGCCCTCCGGAGAGAGCGAGGAATGTTCTCGGCACCTTCTGTCCCCAACTTCTCGGAAATCCCCGTCGCCAGCCGCTGTGCACCTCGCCGGCAGCCGTCCCGCGCAGCTTTCCGGCCCGGTGCAGGCGTGGCCGCGGGCGGCAGCGCCCTGGGCCGGCTGTCGGCTGGGCGGCAGGGAGCCGGCGGGCGGGTTGGTGCCCTGCCCGAGAGAACGGCTCCCGGCGCGGTGCCCACTGCCCGGCGGATACGGGCGAGGGCCCTCTGTTAGCACGGAGCGCTCGATCTTGAGTGGGAATGAAAAACAGCCGGGCGGAGTTTAGTACAGTCAGCTCCTTGTGCTTACAGAAAGCGCAGAGTAACGTGCACCTGGGGAGCTTCAAGGGTAACATCTCATCCACTTACATAAACAGCCACACCGACTCTTTGCTAGAATTAGTTAGGCTGGCTAATACAAAAAAATCTAAAGAGCGGCTTGTATTACAAAAACCGGTCTGTACAAGCTAAATTACAGCAATCCTGAATGAGAAAGCCAAGTAGAAGCATGCAGAACACAATCACGATTTACCCCCGCAAAAAAAAATGCACAGGGGGAGAAATGTTCCTCCTCCCGTACAAATTACAAAGCAGTTGTTGTTATAACACAAATAGAATCCAAAGTAATCTGAAAATCGTCTACTCCTTTAGTAACTTACCATGACCTAAAAGTTCAGGGTTTACTTTCCAAAGATAAAAAAATGATCTAGACATCACAATTCAGCAAAATAAACTGCCTATAGCTCTTTTGGGTGTGGGATAGGCACCCGCACCATGCTTTTTCCTCAGCAGTGTTGACTTCACAGGATTGTTTTAGGAAAAACAACCAGGCTTTTACTGCCTCATGGATTTCTACCAGTGAGGTAGAACCCAAACTGTTGTGAGATCCAAATGCAGGAGCAAGCACATGTGTAATACCCTTCTGATTGCCTTTAGTCACTTCAGGTTTGCTCTTCTGCCTCAGATTTATTTAACTCCTGAAGAGCACTAGTTACTAGAAATCCTCAAAAGCATGGACATCATTATTGTTACCTGATTTTGCAGATAGGGAAACACAGAAAAGTTGAATGACTTGCTCAGTCTCGCTAGGCAGGACAATAGCAGGAGATCCAGGTCTTTGGAGTCCTAAATCAAGATCCCGTGTTTAAACAACAGTAAGGCAAACTCAGCACGATTCATGAATTTACATGTCAGCCTTGTATATATTAGTCCTTTTCTTTTTATAGTAGATAATGGGTGCCCAAGCTCATCCAGTGTGAGAGCTGTCTCAGGGGTAGGATGTGGACAAAGACTGCCTAAGTAGCACTAGCAGTGCAGTTCCCTGTTGCTTTCTGCACTGTTCGCCCTGATTTGTTTTCTGTTACAAATTCACTGACTTTGAATCCTGAATTGCATTTCCCCACCACATATCAAAAGCTGAGCTATGTAAAGAGAGAAGGTGAGTGTCCCACTTCTCTCAGTAGTTCCTGGGGAGGGCAGGCAGAATCTCTACTGCTGTTATAAACTTTAGGGTTCCCACTTTGGGGAACTGTATAAATTTGTACTTTCCCCTACACATTTACAAACCATTTACCTTTTACTGTTCTTCTGTGGTGCTTCCTGATAAGAATCACAAATCACTTCATAATCACCAAACTGTTATGTTTACTTCAAATGTTGGTTTGTTTCTACTTTCACCTCATTTTTTAAATCACTAATAATTCAGAAGAAGCTTCTCAAGGACAACTATAAATAAATATGCATATACTTGAAAATACTGCACCTGATAATTTGAGAAGCTTCAACTCCAAAGACTGAGAGATGTATGACAGAGACTTGCATCTAGATTAATGTTCTTTAGGAGTGCTTAGTTCTCTAAGTTGCATAGAGAACAACTCTTCTGACCTATTTGAGGTTTGTTTCAGAGCTTATGATACTGTTTATACTAACAGTGTCTCTTTTCCTCCTTTCCATATGAGGGATGCCTATGTGACATGTTCAGATGTAAATGTCTCCAGTAGAGCTCTGAAGTTAGACTGATGAATTGTACCATTTCTTTTTACTTGACAGGTTTAGGTCCTCAAAAGCATTTAATATAAAGAAAATAGTATGGTGTTCTGACTTCCTAGAGGAAAGATCCTTGAACAAATATATTCATACTGTAGAAAATTAGTGTCACAAGAGCCACAGTTGTACTTTTGCTTCCTTAATTAGTTTGGATGGTAAGTGCCTTTTGTGAGCAGCGATACCCAAAAATGTTTTGGAATCTTCACTCCCTGATGATAGATTGAACTGACATGTGCAGTACAGTCTAAAAGCAATAATGTACTGGCCCCCCTTGTTGGCATTTAAAGTTCCCTCCCTCTTCTGTCTGGGATGAAAACCCTCTGAATGTAAGGGGGTGGCGACTGCTGTCTGGCTGGCATGGCTGAGATGTCACAGCTCCTGTTACAAAGGCTTCTCCCTCTCAGAGCTATGCTGTCCAAAGCCTTGTCAAGTAAGAGCACTGAGAGCAAGTGCTAAAAGCAGGACTGCAGAACATTTCAAGATGCTGTATCCTCCAAGAATTGCCAGAAAGACAAGGCCACCTATGAGGTATTTGAACGGTCATTTAAAGGGACAACTGAAAATTTCCCTGCTCTGTTTTCACAAGTAACACTAAAGATTATTATCATAGAAAAAGATGAGATGACAGGACAAACATTATCCCTTACTCTTTTCTCACCACTTTTCCCCACACTTACCAACACTTCAACATTCAGTTGTACTGCTTTACCTAGAAGACAGCAATTTGTCTTTTTTCTCTGTGAAGCTTGAAACTTAATTTTTTATAGGAGAAGATGATAGTAAAACGTTCATTGGCATGAGCTACTCAGAATTTGAAGGCTACATTTGAAATTAAAAGTCCTATATTAGGAAAAAAGATGGGCTTCTTTGAAGTGTATTTTAAAAAAACCCACCAGTTTTGTAAGTTTATGTGTCTGTAAACATAAGCTCTCTAAAATTCCCAGGGTCTGCAGTCTTCCTGCGCTATCAAAAGACAGCAGACCCATCCTTAATGCTGCTAGGTAAAAAACAAAGAAAAAAACCTCTTCAATTTCTTCAATTCCATGTCAAAAGCAAACACTGTATGTACATTTGGACATCCCTACAGCAAATTATGCACTAAGAGTTGTAATGAAAGTAGAAATACTGAAGTTGGTTAATGCAAATCACAGTGCTGATATAAAGATATGGTTGTGATTTCACAAAGAATTTGTATAACTCTTCTACCTGAATATTGCCATTGTAGAAAATAACCATAAACTAAAGCCCCAAGGCAGTGAATATTCTCTTGCACAAGGAAAAGGCTGTGCAGTGGTGTTGGAAAACCTGGATGTCTACTTAGCATTGAGTCAAAGCTGGCTCAGGTTCTCAGATGGAGGCACTCCAATGTGCTTCATAGTGACAGTGATACTCAGTGAATGATGTGACTTTTCAGTATGCCTGGGAAATTGGCAACATGCAGCTCTGTGTTAGCCAGCCTAAGTAAATATGCACTGAGTCAGTATTAACTGATGGAGGTTCCTTTTCATCTTGTGTATCCTCCTAAAAGATGTCATAGTAGTAAAAGCTGAAAAGTTTTTGTAGATTTTCAAGAGCCAGAATTCCCTGTGAAGGCCTTAATGACTTTAGCTTTCTTGAAAAATAAATCAGTCTTCCACCCCAAGTGAATAGACCTTCCTTTTCCTTCCTGACTGTTCTTATGCTGACTCATTTTATCTCTGTCAATTATAGAAATTAATCCATGTCTTTCTGAAGGATGAGCATTTGTAGCTCTACCTGTTATCATCCTTAGGCCCAGGTCCACAAAGCAACTTGGGTTTTGCAATGTTTTTGGGTTAGGCACCCAGCTCCAAGGTCAGATAGGACAATTTGGTCAGGGTGTCCAAGTGTACTTCAGCTCTTATCTCTCGGCTGTGTGGTATCCCAAAAGGCATCTGCTGTAGAGAAATACTGAAGAGAATTACAATGGAAGGGAGCAGTGATAAAAGGAACCCAGAGAGACAGAAATTCAGGTTTTCTCTTTGGCAGAAGACAGCCCTTTTCACTGAATTCCTCTCCTGACTGTACTTTTTGGTCTGCCTGTGGGTGAAACGGGGAATTGCAAAAGACATTCCAAAGCAATTTTCCCCCTTCCTGGCAGTGGGTCTAACTATTACATGTGAAGCATGAAGAACTAGATAATCTCCTTTGCTGACAGTTTAGTTTCATTCAGAAAGAATCTAAATGCTGTGCATTGTGCTGACCTTGGGATAAAGATGCTTACTGGATCAATATCCTTGGGGATTTAGATGAGAGCATGTCTAACTAGCAAACCAGAAACAGGTGGAAGAAATAAAAATGCAGTATGAGTGTCAGCACAGGTCAAACACTGGTGCTCACTGTCTTGCAGAAGAGCAGAACTTAGGAAGCTGATGAGTAAATACCTAGAGTATGAGTATCTCTTGTGAACCTGTAGATGTTAGACATCTAAATTCTACAAAAGTGAAAATTCATTTTAGAAAACCTTTTGATATTCAGCTGTATGTCTGGCATCACTGTATGTCTTTATATGGAGTGAAATAATGCAATAAGATTCTAGTCTCATGAAATATGAGCTATTACTTCAGAGGTAAGGATTTGTTTAGCTGGACTGCTTAGAGAATAAGGTTCAGCACTCCACAGGTAAGATGATGAAATTTTGCTTTGTGAACATTTGCCTTGGTTCTGCTTTGGGAATTTCTTCCATAGCATGTGGCTAAGCTGTGAGACTCCCTGCCTCAGGACTGTTTACACAGGTTTAAAAGGCAAATGAATAAACTAGTTGAAGAAAGAAGTCCATGAAAAATTATTAAATACATAGGCAGCACTTCTGGTGCAGGAGAGTCAAAATCACTGTGTTTGTCTCTTCACTTTCCCTCAGTCACTACATTCTTGCCCTGTTTTGTTACTCTTTCTGAGTCATCTGCTGCTGGCTGTTTCAGAAACCAATTCTAGATGGATCCTTAGACCCATCCTCTGCTACAGTTTGTACCTTTCAGTGCAAGCGAAGCTTCAGACTGAGAGTCAATTTTAAAGCAGCAGCACAAACAGAATTTTCAGTGTAAGTACACTTACAGCAATCTCCCTTTGGCTTAACTCTTGACTTGAAGAAAACTATTCTTGATGTACCCTAATGTGAGATCACACTAAGGCATGCTTACTCCCTTCAGGAACAACACAGTCTACCAGAAAAGTCAAAGGAGATAGAGCAATGCAGAATGAATTCTCCCTGAACTGTTAGAATGCTTACATAAATTAGTTTCTTTGAATTTAAGAAAACAATCCAGTGGTTGCCACAGTCCTAACTATGGCAAACTGAATCTTTCTAAACATTTTTCCTATAGAATTATTCATTTTCTCTTTCTCAGACTGGTTGGTTCCTATACTGTGAAATAAACTTTTTTTTTGTTAAACTGAGAAATTTCAAAAGAAATCAATACAATATGTGCTTATGTCAGTGCTTATAAAGTCTCACTCAAGTTTAATCAATCTGCTGATTACAAATGGTTTCAAATTTAACTTCTAAGATGCACAGACATGATAAATGTGTCAGTGTTGCCATAATAGTTATCACATTATTTTTGAAGGTCTGTTGATCCTTTAACACTTTAGCTATGGCTTTAAACTGCAGGAATGCAAGTGAACTATATTTTTGTAATCCTATTACAGAGACACTACATCTTAAAAACTCTTTTTAAACACTTTGCTCAGCTGTTTTTCCCTTATGAATACTTTTAGTTTACCTTTTTATTTTCTGAATAAAAATTTAACAGCTGAATATACTTTTCTCTGCTTATATTGTGTATTGATTATTCTTTGCCCTCAACCTGTTTGTGTTCTAAACATTAATAATCAAGATTTTTTCTTTTACTAATGACGCTATTGATCTTTAATCCTTATGCAATGAAGAAATTTGTCTTCTAATCAAAGATATATATTTGTAGTCACGTATAAAAGAGTTTTTAACATCTTGCACAAATCTGCCTATTGATTAAGTTATACTCTAAGTAGTCTCAGAGAAGTTGTAGTTTAAAATGTCTTTAAAAATTCACCAAATAAATGGACTGTAAGTCTTATTGCACTAATGCAGGCCAACAGTTGGTGTCCTATTGTGCTAAATGCTTTGAAAACACAATGAAATTGAAGTTCTCTGAGCCAAACAATTTATGTTTAAAAGAGATGATACCCATCAGTAAGTGTTCCAAGAACAGATTGCCGGGTGTCTAAAAACTGTTGCCAACCAATGCATTAACTGCCTTGGTGCTGTGCCTCAAGGCTGGAAACACTATGTTCAGTGCTCCATGGGATTGGCCAGGATGTTCAGGAACTACCAATTCTTGCTTTGGATCAGGCTTTTCTGTTCTTTGTGCAGGGAACACCTACACTGGGGGATGTTCTGATAAATCTAAGAGGCGTGATAATCAGAGGAAACAGTCACCTTGCTTTCACTCTGTTGCTGCACAATTTGCTGTGGACTTGAGTGGAATCTAAAGCTGTGTTCTGGCATCCAACTTTCTGAAAAGGGAAAGAATGTTTGATATTTGCTTAGATCTTGAAAGTAATTGAAAGTAAATTAAATGTTTGAAGTGGAAGAAAAAAAAAAAGAAATATTGAGCAATTTAGGTTGCAGGAGCCCTGTGGAAATCATGCAGTCAAACTCCTGCTCAAAGCAGATACAGCCAGATCAAATGGCATTGGGTCTTGTCCAGTCCAGCTTTAAATGTCTCCGAGAATGGAAATTCCACATCCTCTCTGAGCAACTTCTCATATTTGGCCTAGCTCATGGTGAAAAAAATTCCTCATGTCTGGATTTTCTCCTGTTGCATCCAGACATATTCCCTGTCACCATTATCTCTGTGCACCTCCAAGAAGAGGCTGGATCCATCATCTCTATAGGCTTCCTTTAGGTATTTGCATGGACCAGTATAGGCAAGTATGACAGTTTGGCATTTGAGAGAATTGTGCTGGAACAGAACCAAATAACAGTGGACTCAAGCTTTATTTGTTTGTTTTCCACACTGATTCTAAAGGTTCACAGAGATTTCTGTAGAGTCACTCCCATGAAAACCACAGAGCAAAAGAAAAACTCTGTAATTTTCAGTCTGGTCTTGTGCATAGCAAGAATAACCCAACTAAAATGCCTTAGGTGGCAGAAAGATATTTAAGCCACTGTAATTGATCTGGAGAATATCTCTCTAATGCAACCACTGGAGGCCATAGATTAAAATGCCCCTGGGGGATTCTGATTAAAAATATATATATTTGGGTTGGGTATAGAATGGGAAGGACACTACTAAAAGTGTAGGTACTTCTGCAGTCTGCAGGGCAGCCCAGTGGTACTCATTGACAGAAGAACTTTGAGATACACCGAAGATTTCGATAGTCCTTGTAGCAACTTGGCATCAGAAGGGACAAAAAGTGGTGTACAGCCCCCTCTCTGCCCTGTACTTGTTCTGTGGACTGCAAGTGTCAGAATGATGTATTTCAAGAATAGTCTTCTGGGAAAGGAATCCACTTCACTTGCTTTCCCATGGAGATTTCACACAAACAAACATTAAAACTGGATATGTGTGTTATTTTAAATATAAAAAATCAAGGGAAAACATGTCCTAACAATCCATCACATACTTCTTATGTATCACAAAGGAGGAACAGCACTTATCTCCTTCAATGTCCCAGTCAGAGTTTACAATGCACAGACAGAAAACACCATGGCATTAGTGTTCCTTGTGGAGATCAGATTTGATAGGTGTGACTGGAGCTGAAGTGCTCCATTGCTGTGCCAAAAGAAAACCCTTTGGAACAAGTGAAACAAGGAAATAAGATACTCCAACCAAGTGATCTCTTCAAAACAACCCTCTGAGAAAGATACTGGACTGTGAATCCTATTTTTAGTGAGGAATCATATTTAAAGTCTAATATTAATCCATTCTCTTGGCCAGTTAATACCAAACATAATTAATGCTAGATGTTTATATAAAAACCCCAACAACTGCAATTGTTGATGCAACTGGGCTTTGAAATGTCTGGGGACTTTTCTGCTTGGCTGTTGATCAAATCATAACATTTTGCCAAACTGCCATTTGATCATGGAAATAGACTGCTCTTTCCTTTTCAGAGCTGTAGCTAAACCTCTGCTTGGAATATGAAATGCTAACATGTAATTAATAAAACAAGTGATTGAAGAGGCAAGAGTAACACTAACTATTCCTATAACAAATGTTTAAGTGTTTGTGAAGCCCAGATATTTAGTTGCATTTGTTCATTATGTCCACCAATATTTTCCACTCTCCTTGCAATTAAAATATTCTGTAAACAGTACACAATAATCTTCAAGCTTTATGTACTCAGAATATTTGCTTATATGCATATATATACATTTATTTTCTTTTCTCAAACTCTTTCTAATTTTATGAATCATAAAAGTACTGTTCCTTAGTGATCCCTGTGAAACTTCTCTACCCCTTACTTGTTCCACTTGCTCTAGCATAAGAATATACCCAAGATCACTTTTTTGATCAAACACTTAGCTACTTCTGCTACTGAATACATCCAAGAAGACAATTCATCTGGCTTTTTTTCCCCCCAGGTTGAGTGCTTTTGGAAACTGGTGATTGAAGCTGTCTCTTGAGATAATCAAGAGGGTTTTTAACTCAATTCAGATATCGGAGAAAAACAGTGTCCCACTCTGAGAGTCACATTAATTATGAATTTGGGAATCAGCTAAGAGTTTACAAATAATTTAGCCAATAATGATTAATTATCATTTTGTGTCCTCTCAGGTGGAAATCCTTGATTGGGAGACAAAGAAACAGCTATGCTTCCTAGATAAGGTAAAACAAAAATCTGCTTAAAAAACTAGGCGACTTTTAAAGAAATTATTAACTTTTCTTAAGTAAATATGGTGTTTATGAAGGGTATTTCATCTTCTGGTAGCCTTTCCTTGGCCACTTGCAATGATTATGCAAAATTCATACTGACTACAATGTATTTCATCCCTTTTCCAGAAGGAGCTTTTGGGCAAAAAGGACAACTTCTGTTGTCCTTTACTAAGTTGCTTTACTAAGACAGTGCGTGCTGTTTGGTACTCAGAAGCCATCAAATTGTCACTGCTGTAATAGCAACTCTTGATCACTGCTAGAGAAGCTGCCTCTGAAACAGGTGTCAAAAATTGTCCTGCCTTTTTCCTGTCAGTTCTTTGAATCCTTCATGCCAAAGCTAGGCATCTGTATGAAATAGTTACATTGTCAAAGTCACATTTCTTTTTGGCTTAATAGTCTTACACCTAGTAGTTGTCTTTCAAAACATTTGTCTTATATTTACAATCTTTTTGTTGCCTAGGTGGAACCAAATGCTACAATTAGAGAGATCAGGTTGATGTTCCATAAATTATGTGAGTATAACTTCTGCAGCAGCTCACATCACATAAGAATATCCAGTACATAAATAGGAAAAAATTACATAATTGAAACATAATATATGCACACATAATGCTGATAACCTGCACATGAATGTGATCACAGTGAGATTTCAGTAAAATTATTTTATCCTATCCTGACAGAGCTTTGTGTTTTTTCTGCTGCATAATTATCATCTATATTAGTGTTGAATAAATATTTATAAAAACCTATAAATGAAGCTCATCTTGTTGTATTGTGTTCATTGTAGTAATGGGTGATCTAAACTGAACATTGTATATCACACAACTCTGTATGGTCTTACAGATCCTCGGTGGTACCCAGCAAGGCAGTCAATAAAACTTGATCCAAGTAAGTATTCCTGAGGTCTGGAACTGAGCAGGCCCTGGCATGAAAGGTGTACTTAAGGATATTGGCACTTGAGAATCTGTTTCCAGCTATGTTAATTAGCACTGTGAAAGCTGAAGAGAGTCCAGAACAAATACAATTCTTTGGAAGGAAACACAGTTACACCCTGGTTGCTTGGTAATTAACTTAGGAGTTTTCACATTGTTCCAATGTACTTTCTAACTACTGAGCACTGTTGCTTTCCAGAGAGGCAGCACAGGATCTAGATATTTACTGCCCTTAGCTGCAGTCAAATGATCTCCATGATGATGCTCAGCTGGGAGCACCAAAAAGGGCTGCGAGGTTGAGCTATCAATTCACATAATCCTCTGTTCTCAGGCAGGAATTACAGTTCTTTTGAGGGAAGCTAATGCAGAACACATTGCTGTGGACATAGCAATTGCTGACAAAGCTGATGACAGCTGGCTGACTTCATTAATACACTTGTAGGTATTGCTACTAGAAGCCTCTTACATGGCCTGAGTCCACAAAAGAAAGTCTAACTGCCAAACTGTGTTAATTCATCTTAGCTAAAATATAACGCTTTCTTCCTTTGCTTTCATTAAGGGCAAGTTTATTTAAACAATTCCTTAATTGTATGCTGGTGAAGATTTGCTCATTGTATAAAATCTATCCATGGAAAACAGATGTATGATTATCTTGTTTCCTTCTTTGAAGGTCTTCCTTGTCAGATTCCTCTATGAATTTACATAGTGAGACTTGCCATAAGAAAATGCTGGCCTTCTGGAGATTCCTCCAAATCTAGGCATTAAAAGCTTAAGTGTAGTGGAATCACCTCATAGCTGGTTGTTTGGAAAAAGAAAGGCAATGAAAATTTCCATAGGAGAACTTTCCAAACATAGCTTATCCTATCTTCTGTTTGTCTGGTGATGAGCAATGAGAAGAGCAGAAGAGAGAGAGAGGTGCAGCTGACTAGGAGGTCAGGGGACTGTGATAAAGGGCATTGCCCCATCAACAAATTCTGCTGTTGACAGTGGTGAAGAAAGTCTACTAGACTAGGCAGGCACATAGGATTGAGAATTCTCTTAACTGTTTTGGTGTGAATAGAGGATCCAGGCTTATATGTGATTACAGGGATAAATAAAAATTAAGTGTAAATATTCTTGGTCTGTTTAATGAGATTCTAATAAACACACATCATATCAAGGAGT
>VYZP01004760.1:0-17288 GCA_013400635.1 Hypocryptadius cinnamomeus | reverse complement strand
CCCAGTCTTACAGTGCTGTCACTGTATGGCAAAGACAACCCTTGTGGCAGAGATAAAGAGCCCACACATTCCCAGTTCAGGCCCATGTTGACGAGGAAGAACAGAACCAGAGGCTGAGGCATCTTTATCAACAGCTGCCAGTCACTGCTGCTTTGCCATATGCAAATGCATCAGAGTTCATACATTGAATCTGTTCCCCAAGGCAAAATGCCTCTGGAATCACAACTGCTGGCCAATACAGGGAACTACTGCGTGGAGCACGTTGGCAAAGCTGCCATAAACCGGCTGCCTACTGTCATTTTTATTGTGCTTATAATTGCAATTATAAACAATACCTTGTGTTCTTCCATTCTCATTCTAAAGACACAAATTACTATTAACAACCTGAATTCTAGACAATAGTTTTTGATCCAATTTCCTAGTGCTGCCTGCTCTTAAACATTATGTTTTTGTCATATGGTGTGCACATACTGAATTGCAATTTTTTATTTTTCCCCTTAAGCTGCAAAATTTGTAGGTATTTTGGTGATAATCAGACTTAAAAATCTCAAAAACATCACCTAGAGGCTCAGCACAGTAGAAAACACATGTATCTGTGTGTTCATCCAAATTCATCAAAATTGTAGGCCCCTGACTCCCTCCACAAAAGTCTTTATCCAATGTGAATATCAGTGTTCCTTTTTAAACAAGCTATGATTTCTTTATTGACATATTCTCACTGAAAGTAGAGCTACAATATAGCTAATCTATATCTACTGTATTCTAGCTGGACATCACTGATCTCAGAAAACACAAATAAAGAAGTTTACAGGGGAAAAAAAGCCACAACAATAATAATACTTTAGTATTACTTATAGTATTTTCTGTTTGCCACTATCATTTCTCTAATAATTCAAACATATATGTAGAATTGGTACTTGCAGACTAATCAGCTAGCAAAAATACTATCAGCAAAATCTTAAGGCATACACAAAATACTTGGGTCATGAATAAATTTCGGCTTGGACCTTGAGCTGTATTTTATATGTATGTTCAGGCACCTTCTGAACTTTTGCAGGTTGAACAAAATATCCTGTTATAAGCCCAACTTGAACTCAACCAAAATGAAAAGAAATAGAACCAGCCAAGGCACAGAGCTAAACAATCCTTTTTTTTCATGCCACTTTCTGCATTGCTTTTGTTTTTAACTGTGTGGCCTGCCAGTAAATGAACAGCGAAGCATTTATTGTCACCAGAGCTCTGAAGTGACAAGTCTTTAAAAAGGCTGCCTTCTGCAATAAACCATTTTTGCAAGAAGAGATGAAAATTGTACCTCAAAACCTATTCATTAGATTAGACTGATGCATATAACAGCACAATAGAATAGCAAGTCACAAAGGATCAAATAATTGTCTTAATAATGTCCACTACAGTGATGAACTGAAACAGTTTGTACATTAGAAGGCTATTTATGTACCCTGTGATTGCATTAGGTTTTGCTGCCTACAGGCACCTCATGAGTGCACCAACAGCTCTGTAATTCACATCCCTTTGTGGTTTGTAACCAAGAATGCAGCAATTAGTATTTCACTTTCTTCCCAATTTTTAGTACAAACATAATTTTTTTTTCTTTCGTAATTACCAGTGAAAGTATGACAGAAGGAAGCAGGTAATCTGAATCTTTCCACGTGTAGTATTTTTTATAACTATTACAAAATATTTTTTGTTATTTTGTTTTCCAACCTTTCTCAAATGGGAACCTAGACAACTACATAACATCTTTTTTTCCTGTTGTCAAAAAAAAAAGAGAAAAAAAAATATTCCTGGAAAATAAAGACAACATCTGGACTCAGCATTACTGAAACATGGAAATGCCATGTTGTTCACTTTCTGTCCACTTTTTGTCCACTGCTGCTGACATCCAATCAAAACCATATGTTGGGGTGGCCAAGAACCTGAAATAAGGGGAATACTGTGAAAATCCCACAGCAAATGGCATCTTCCAGTTGAATGATTCTTCCAGCACTGGTAATAGCTGAATATAGGCAGCACTAAGATGATCAGTGTTTCACCATTCAAAATCACCCTTTTGCAAGGGTAGTTAACAAGATCAGAAAGAATTGTCTCCTCTCTTGGATACCAATAGCACACCTCTCTTAGGAGGAAAGGTTGAGAGAATTGGCATTGTTCAACCTGGAAAAGAGAAGGATTTGGGGTGACCTAACTGTGGCCTTCGGTACCTGAAGAGAGCCTACAAGAAGGATGGAGAGGGATGATTTACATGGGCTTGGGGTGACAGGACAAAGGAGAATAGCTTCATACTGAAAGAGAGTAGGTTTAGGTTAGATATTAGGAAGAAATTCTCCTCTGTGAGGGTGGTGAGACACTGGAACAGGTTGCCTGGAGAAGGGGTGAATGCTCCACCTCTGGAAGTGTTCAAGGGCAGTTTGGATGGAGCTCTGAGCAACCTGCTCTAGTGTGGCAGGGGAGGTGGAACAAGATGATCTTGAACCTAAACCATTCCATGTTTAGCAGAGACATACACTGAGGTCCCCAGGACAAGGAATGAGGAAAGATATCCAAGAAGAACTGTTGGATTCACAGCTCTTATTGGGGTTTTCTGTTTGGTTGGGTTTTTTGGGTTGATATTTTGTGAGTTTCTGTCTTGCGGGGATTTCTTTGGGCTTTGTTGTTACTGTTTGGTTTTTGTTTTGGTTTTTTTTTTTCAATGAAGGAAAGCACTGCCATCCAAAACTGCAAACTAGAAACAGTCCTGCATACAGGTGCAGATGATGCTTACAGAGCATTCTGAAGAAATTGAACTATTATGAAGGTATAAACAGATTACACTAAGGCCACTGACTATATTCTTCAGCTGTCATTCAAGAGTGCCTGGTACAATTTTGGGTTTCCCACTCTCCTTCAAAAATGAACTGCTTCTTTTTACAGTCTTTAAATCAGCCTCAGTATCTGGAAGACTCTGGTCTTCCAGACACCAAGGCATTTAAGGCAGATTTAGTAATATTTTTAGATATTTAACATGGTATATTGTGTTCCACTGACTGCAGAAAAATTAATTGGTATGTTTTGTTTAAAATAGACATAATTTCCTTTGTCATGGTTTAATGACAATTTCCATCTTTGTTTTCATTGAAATGCTATTTAATATGTTCGGTTTTGAACAGCCTTTGAGAAATGATTAGTGATAAAAACATTTGGATAATGGTTCATCTATGTTTGTACACATTGACACAGCAGATATGCCATTTTAAGCTGGATTCTGAAAGGACAAGAGTCAGGGTTACACAATATCCATGACCCTCTTTTTGTTAATCATCTCTAATCAGCTGTTGCTTTACAAATCAAATTTCTTAGCCCTTTCAGGCATGCAGTGTGATGCTAATGTGTGGCAACAGAATGTTGATTATAGACCACTGGGTAGCACTAGCTGCCCCATTAGTGGCATCCAGCTGTCCAGATTCATGCATGAGCAAGAATGATTTAATAATTTAAGATGAAGCAAAATGCTTGTAATGTGAAATGCTTGTGATGCAAATAAGGACAGTACAGAAATAATAAGTGTGAGGGAAAGCATCCTTTCAAAGCAATAGTTGAGGTGAATGACTGTAACTTATTAATCACAATATTAGACGCTGGCATTTTCTACAGTATTTTTAATTCACCTATTAACCCTATTCTAGCAATGATGAACATAAAAGCACAGTGTAAGAAACTGGGCATTCCAAGGCCTACAGAGCTAACAATACCCATTAACAGATTGAACACAATTTGAAAGATTAACTGTATTAAAATCATTTAACTGAAACAGAGAGTTCTACTCTTTTGGGATACCTGTGTTTCAGCTGTAGAAAGCATCAGGGTAACACAGGCTTCAAACTTAAAATGCAGTTAGCATGGGGAAGCTGGTAATTTTTTACTGTTATCTTTTAAAACAGAATCTGGAAGCTTGAATATGGAGAGTTTCTATCTTTTTCAACAGTAAAACTTTTCTACACCTGCACAGACTACAAAGACCAAAATCCCCCACCACAAACTTTCCTCTGAATTTCAAGTCCATCCCCAAAACACCATGGCAATTCTTTACTTCTGTATCTAATCGCTGTAAGTTCTAAAAAGTGCCAAATAAAAGTGCTGAAGGTTGAGATTAGCCCATCACTACTTAAAAGGGAACAGGGTACCATTTTTCTGACTTTATACATCTTGGCCTATATTTCCTTTGGGTACAGAACTTGGCTGTGTGTTACTCTGGTATAATAAACAGTCAATGGTCCCATAAATACTGGGGTCCAGCTTCTAAGCTGATGCAAATTGACTTAAACAGAGCTAAGCAGCCTGACACCAGCTGAGGAAACAGCTCTGTAGATCTAATTATACATACAGCAAAAGAGTCACTAAGACCCCTATCTCAGTTCAGCCTATTTGACATAATTAACTCTACAATAAAATGTTCTGTGATCAAATAGCTCAGTTCTTTTGAAGTACTCACTTTCCCTTTCCTGCAATAAGCACATCTAAGAAGAAATTCATTCTCACATCCCTGAACATTTGCAACTATCCACACCAGAGACTGCTATTTTGTGCCTAATCTCTGCTACTCTGGAGAGAAAAGCAAAATCTCCAGCTGGGTGCTATGACTGCAGAATAAAACTGTTTCAATGCATAATGTCCATCAGTACAACCAGAGTCATGTCAACGGACAAAAGGGACCAAAACCATGTTCTCAATTTCATTCTACAGGGGCCAGACTAGTACAGAGGCTGGGAAGCTTGCAAACATGGAAAAAATAGTCTGGATTGGAATTGGTGATCTGAAGGTGAAGGACTTGCTAAATCCTCTCCAGGGCTTCACTCTGCCTCTCTTCTCTAGTCCTCACTCTGAAAACAAAGATGCATTCATTTGAAGCTTTGGGAGGGGGGGGAAAGGCAGTAATTAGCCTCAGTTACATAACAGGTTAATTCCTTAAACTCCTTGTCAATTCATTACTCCAAATTTTGACAAAGACACTTGGATTAAATCTGTAAGTAAATTAATTTATGTTGTTTAGTCACTCAGGTTTTAAAACTCTCTGGAGTTCCACTCTGTTACCCTATTCCTACAAGAGCTGATGTGCTATCCCCACAGACAACATGTATTAAATCATTATAGCACTATTTTCTAAACCAGCCTTCTCTATGTATTTCAGTAATTTGCCTCCTTGAATCAGGGTATAGAGAGCCTGAGAACTATTAAGTTAAACAACTTCTCCTTGGTTATCCTGGTTTTATTTCTCCCTAGAAGCCTTTAAGCCATTCACAGCAGTCCCTGACAGAATGTGCTGGAATACAATAATATATCAATTAACTACAGTCAACCAGCTGCTAATACTATTCCTCCAAAATGTCTTCATTATTAATGGAAAGCATTGTGGTGTGGCAACATGCTCAAAAACTAACTGCCAAAGAAATTATGACCCAGTTCTGTGAATAATTATATTGCATTTCCTAACATTTTCCTATCACATTAATTAGTAGAGTTGTGGTTTTAAGTTCACAGAATCAACTTGACCTCTTTTAGCAAAAGCCCACAGAGGCCACCCAGCCAGCAAAACCTTATACTTGTCATATATTTTTCATTTGAAAAAGCTTTATAAAATATACACCATATATGGCTTCACATGCATAAATACCTTTATTAACCACTGAATATTTCTTCCAAACCACTTCCTAGAGCATTTAGAAGAAAACAATCTGGAAGAAAATCATCAGCTCAAAATGACTATGTATGGAATTACTCACACGGGTGCTAATTAATCTAGCTGAAAACTGGGACATGACAGCTCTGGAGACTATTATAAAATAGTCTTTATTGCTGGTACATCACAAGGTCAAACACGGCGTAGGTGTCTGAGCGGGCAGAGCAGCTGAACCGGGGCTGCTTGGTGGCCCTGAGTGTCTCAGTCCAGGTCCAAAGTGACAATGTGTCACCGTCACAAAAAGCGCTCCAGGCGCTGGCACAAATTGACACCCCTGCTGGAGCCTCAGCAGCGCTGCCATGGGCCAAAGGGGGGCTGGGACTGCTCTGCTCTTTTGCTCCCAGACGCTGTCATTCCAGATTGTGCTGACATCTCAACCCATGCACAGCCCAACACCCTTCAACCTCTTCCTCGTTTCATCCTGCTGGGCAATGTCTCTACCCTGGGCAGCAAGGAAATTAACAAAATACCTCAGACATAGATTGTTTCCAGATATACACTCCATTTACCTCCAAATCTCATTATTTTTCTAAACAAATGTAAGTTTGAACACCAATGCCATGCATAATAAAAACAATACATCATGAAAACTTGAAACTGCTGCATTATAGTTCAGAGACAGTAAATGGTTTGATAACATTTTATGTTCACTTTTGTTTTGAAAAACAGCTGTCTGTGCTTCTTGCTATCCCTGCAGGAAGAAAAATCAAAGCTCGTGCAGGAAAAAAATACTATTACCATCCTCCTTTCCAAAAGCAATTCTTTAACTATTCAGTCAATTCAAATCTAAAAATAGCTGGGAAAAAAATACTTGGGAAGAAAAAAGAATGCCTTCTTAATTGCATATTAATTGCTATACCCAATTGTAACTTTCTTTTTTCACTAGCAAGTATCATAATTTGTGCCATTATAAGGCTCTGGAGAATTGTGCCAACAGAGAATGTGCATGTCAAATAATTGATTCAACCTGCCATTTCCCCACAGGGTCAATAAGGAGCAGCTGGACTTGAAATCCCTAGCTAAAAACAAAAGCTGCAGCACACGAGATAGACCCAGAGTGGAGATACAGCCTTTGTTTTCCACATCCTGATCCAAAGCACTCAGCTAAATGCCCAGGCAATAAAGCCAAATATAAATAGGCACATTCACCACTCACACAGGGGGCAGAACAGGGATGGCTGAAAGGAAGAAGTGAAAAGAAAATACAAAGGAGGGGAGAGCAGTGAATACTGGAACCTGCCAGATCCTTGGATCAGCAATTAATTTTTACTCCATGTGACTGCTTTGGATATGCTAGACATCCAAGATCAACTTTTTCCACCTCCACGCTTCAGAAAACCCACTGGCCAACAGTGCACTTACATGATCTATGGTAGCTCTCCCTTTCAACTAAAATACTTTTTCAACTAAAAATCTGGATCAAACAGCTTCTCAGCACTTCATTTCTAATGGTCAGGCAATATGTTGGGTAAGAGACAGTGGGAGAATTCCCTACCCCTGCTTATTTCCAGTCCAGGCCACAGAGAAAAACCATACAGGGTCTCCATGGCTGTCCACAGCTAGACATCTGCCCCAGGTCTTAGCTCATTTGACAGCAGCAGGAACCCTTTTTCCCACACACACAACATAAAAGGTGACCATGAATCACTAATAAAGACAAGTTACTCATCATTTAGGTGGAAATCCCTTTTCACTGGGCAATCTCACATTGAATTAGTATTTTTATGTGGTAATATATACCTATAATTCTTTATTCTCATAATAGCTCAGAAAAATTTTATAGTTGCTTCTTTCCCTCTCAGCTTCTGCTATTTGGAGGCATCATACAACCTAGATTTATTTTTGGAGTACCATGGCTATAAATTGCATGTCATGGGATTGTCCCTCAAAGACATCTCTGTCTCAAAGGGAGCATTGCAGAAACTGAAGCACCACGCTCACACTACCACAAGTGCCAATAAATAAACCTCTGTATTTTTTGCAAATGCTTGTGCTTTCAACGTGGGAGCTAATTCAGGCTTTTTCTCTATTTCCTATAACACTAACACTACCACCCTAGCTGGACCTGACAATTCCTGTGTGTCCCTTACAACACAGAGCGTTCTGTGATTCCATGATTAGGGATCCTTATGCCCGTCCTTTCTTGTCAGCAGCCGTGATGCAAAAATTCCTTCACTGCAAAAATTCCACCTCTAGTAAAATTTAGGAAGTCTTTGAAGACTAGTGTTAGTCTACAGAAGCTTACTTTTTGGATCTGCACTCAGAACCCTGAATTACCAAAGTATCTTTGATAATTTGCAGTACAGCAATTTCTTACATACACAATTCCACCTTGCTAATAAGCGATTCAGTACCAAGAGCATGCCAGGCATTTCCCAAACTCCCATGAAGACTCAGACCCCATCTGAGGTGTCTGAGTGACAAGCATACACACATAAACAACCTGTAGTTAAGATGAGATTTTATTCTCCTACGATATGCCCCTAAAATCACACTAGATAAAAAATGTCTAGGATATTCTACAAATCTCAGCATGCATATTAATGAGATATTGCAGTTATGCTATATAACACTGCATCAAAGTTCATAGAATCCAACAAAAATCAAGGGCAGTGGCACCTCAGCTGTCTGAAGGGAAACATATTTGCTTTGTAAATATTAATAAACTCTGTATGATGTCTGTAGGGAGAGATTTTAACAGGGAACACAGTCAGCAGGACTAAAGCACTTCATTTCTATTGTCCCTTCTGAAACATTTCCCAACAGGAGGTTATCATCATACAGATCATATATTATTATATGCAACCCCAACAGGAGATGTTTGTTTAAGTGTCCACAGGGAAGAGGTTATCATTCAACAGGCATCAGGATTGAAGTCAGGGGAGTCAAAGTGCTCTGTGATACGTTTGTTTCGTTTTAGGTTTGAGCACCCAACTCCTATAACAATAAGCAACAGTGCCAAGTTCAAAGAAATATTTCAACAGATGGAGAAGACATTTGACATGCACTTTTTAAAAAAATGCCAAAGCAAAAAGAATAAATGAAATTACTCGTATAGAATGCATTTTATCTATAAAACAATCCATGACCAACTAAACTAAAGGATAAGACTATCAATATGCAAATAGAAGACTAAGGTTTTCTAACTTTTTGGTTAGATCACAAACCCAAAGGGGCTTTAAACGAAAGGTGAAATTTCCAGCAGAAAAGGCTGACAATTACATACAAAACCCTTCCCCCAACCTGAAAATATGTAGCCGGACTGAGGTTTAAATCCACTGTGCCTTTTAAGTGTATGGAAAAGCTGTACGGAAGAAACCAGAAAAGAATGCAGAACCTGAAAAATCCCTTCCTCACATATCATCAAATCTAGGAAATTTAGACACAGGTTCCTGAAAGGCCCCAGTTTCTTGCAAGGGGGAGAAATCAGAAAGACACCTATTCCCTTGGATTTATTGAGCATTGATCATGTGGATGAAGATACAACAGCTGATTCTTAGTATTTCTTTTCAGCCTAAAAAAGAGCAGGGAATGTCCTACCAAGTGGTATCTTAGGTCTAATAGCAAAGATGAGACAAATACACTAGCTCAGAGAAGTTCAATCCTCCTGGTTCAGAAAAGCATCCCAAATTCACTTCTGGTAAATGCAAATTTACTCCTGAATGAAAGTGTGCTACTGAATCAGGATGAAGACAGAAAATAAGAGAGACATTGCAACGATGACCTTGTTATTTACAAGGCATAACTGCAAGTCAAAGCTGTGCTCTGTGCCATGGAAACTTTCATCTCAACTGTAAAATTATATTGCTCTTAAAGCTACTTAATTCCGCTTTCACCCTCACCCGTATTTATCATCTAACCACTGGTTGTTTTCTACTTATTTTACTAGCCACAAAGTATATTCATCCTTTTCTTTTTTATGTAGGTAAAAAGAAAATAAGGCTTCAAGAAATTAATTATATTTAGATTTAGTAGCTGTAAACAGTCTATGCTTGTAAAAGGTAATTTTAATTTTTTATCTCATGGGAGATCAAGTTAGAAGGAAGGAGAAACCTGAGTAAGTCTCTGTATGGAGTTTGTTCAAAAACTCTTCCCATGAAGCATTACTTACAATTCCTGTGGAAGTGAAGAATTTCATAGCTCACCTAATTTATTTTCCATTTTTCATTAATCCCAAACAAATGAAAGAATCACATAATCTGTCCTGAAGTCTAAGCAGGAAGGCCATATGCACCCTTAAACTGTTCTCACATTTAAATTTAAGCAATTTGTTCTATATTAATTTTTAGTTATTTTATCTTGGAAGCCTGCCATCATTCCCATCTTTCCACAGGTCCTCATTGTCAATGCTCTCCACATCCACAGTGCTCTTCTCAATCTGTTCTGTCATTTCATATTTAATAGACAGACCTATTTTTCACCTTCCCAGGAATACAGTAGGATACAGAACCTATGAAGTATGTGACCAATATCATCTAACCTATTAAATGTCAGAATCATATATCTCAAACTATATGTCAAGATGCTGAAGTCTAGCAGCAATAAACTCATTCTGTTCCTCATAGGGAATGCACTCTGGCTATAAGGATCCATGTGGGTTTCCTTCTGTATATATTTGATTGTGACCTACTGTTGATGGCTTATTGGTTGGAAATGATGGTAGGAATTGGCCAGATCTTAGATGGGAAAGTGGAATAAAACCTAACAAAATATTCTATTTACAGTTATTTCTTTCATACCAGTTTGGTTCTTCGTAGGGTGATCCAATGTTTGCTTCAGTGTGAGGCTCACCTAATGTACTTTTTTGTATTTTAGTGTTATTTCACCCTCATGTTCCACCCTGGACATTCTGTTTTGGGAAAAACTGTAGGCAAGAGAACTGAATTTAGATCAAACCAAAGTGGCACCTTTCCAGAAGCAAAACAGCCGTGTGAGTTTATTGGAAACAGAGCACCCAAAGAAGCTGTCATGCACTCTGCAGGATGCCAGGGAAGTGCCAGCAAAAACAAGCACGTGCTCCTGTCTTGTGCAGAAGGGCTGCAGCCTGTGCCAGCAGTGCCATCTCTCTCCCTGGGGACTGTGGCTGGGCAGGCAGCCTGGCAGCAGCTGGTACCCATCCGTTCCACCTGGTTTATGCCTGCTGGTGACTGCCAGCCAAACCCACCCCTAGCAGGCAGCTTCTCCTATGAGTCTCCCAAAGGAGAATATCTCCACAATAGGAGCCTCCTTGCAAACCTTCACAGAGCAGAAGGAAAACCTTCTCCACCGTCTCCTTCCTCTCACCCCAGCTCAGCACAGCTCCTGCTAAGACCCAGCTGTAACCCACTCATACAGGTCAGTCAGACACCAAAGCAGAGCAAACATAAATCACAACAGATTTACTAATGTGAAGAGCTCAGAAGCAAAACAAAGATTGCTGCAGCAATTTCTCCATTACTCATGATGCATTTTATCCATGAATCTCACTCGAGCTACCTGGATTGTTATTCCTCAGTTACATGTTCCTACATACACACAGGATGAGGAACACAAGCCAATTTAAAGTCCCCAGAAGGGCAGCAACAATAATTGAATCCTTCCAAAATGAAGGCTGGATCTCTTCTGCCTTGTGTTGATTTGAAGAGCCAGTTGAAACGATCAGATTTCTGGCTGAAAGCCAGTAACAAATAATAACAGGATGTTATCCTGAAATAACAGGATGCTATCCTGATCTATTTTGTCATGCAAGAAGTAACAAGAAGCAAAATAAAGCCACTGTTTCTACTTATTTTTAAGTATTTTTTCACACTGCTCACCACAGTTGTAAGGCCTCTCCAAACACCCAGAAATCACAAGGAAAAAAATAAATCAAAGAAACAAAACAAAATCTCAGCCCTGAAGCAGAGACAATTTTGTTAATTTAGCTACACGCCTGTAGAATTTTGAAGCTATCCAGGCTCCTGCTATCATAACTGCTATTAAACTGTAAGGATAAAAAGAACAAATTCTTTGGCAAATTTCAATTATTAGATAGTTAACTGCTGTAAACACAAAAGAACCCATGCAGAGCTCTGTTTCGTATTAGTGACACTCATTAGCTGTAGTGGAGTTACTGAAGGTGTTTTTGATGCAGTACACTAAGGTTAGACAAACCTTTACAAAGATGTATTCAGTGAAAACATCTACACTATGCATGGATTTCCTTGATCCTCCACAAATTTTAGAGGGAAGCATTGACAGAAAGCCATGGCTCCAAATCCTTCCTCCCAGTTTCATTTTGGTCACAAATGAGCATCTCAGAAACCACACCACAGGACATTGGCCTGGGACATTCCCAGCCATCATGTGCTCTAACAGTTCTGTCCAGGAGGGATCCATTCTGCCTGTTTCTCAGTAGCTGTAGCAAAAATACCAAAACCTTTTCAAGTTAATAAATAAAGCATTATGTGTAACAAAGACAGGCTTCATCCGCTTCACTTTATCACCCCTCTAACTAAACAGCAGCCTGAAGAGCACAGAAGAAAAGCATTGCTGCCTTGGCAGCTGCCTTATCATTTCAGAAAATGAATTGTCTGTAGGGATGATAGTTAGATTTGGGCTTTGGGGACAGCACTGAATCTCTCTGAGCCTGGTGAGAGAGCAGCTATACAGAGCAAGCAAATCATTTAAATTTTGTACCAGTTGAAAAGCATTTTTTTTCTCGACTTCAGCAAGATGACAGTGGCATGATGGCTGATTTTCATTTCAATCAGAGCAGCATATGATTACCACCTAATTAGAATGTAGAAATAGAAAGGAGATCATTTTTTAACCTACCCAAGAGAACAGTGCTGGGGGAGGGGAGGAGATTATGTTAATCAAGTGATACTGGCATATCAGAGCGACCAAAATAGCCGGATGAATTTTTATCGGCACCCTTACTGTCCTTGAGGATCTGTCAGTGGCTTCAATTGAAACCTGCATTTTCAGAGCTTTATTTCTGAGTAATAAATATTCTTTACAATAAATACAGGCCCAAACTAAGAGATATCGCCTTAGGCAAAAATACATAGGGAGTTGTCAAAATTTCACATGGTTTTGTTGACAACTGTAAAACTGTAAACATGAAAACTAACAAATCAAAAGTAAAAGTCATGCTGTCTTAAGGGGAGTTGTTTGCATTAATATACATGTTTGGGGTTTTTTTTATACTTGCTTTCATTAATTAAATATTGCCAGCTAGCTGCTCCACTCCTTTCTGGAATACATGTTGGAAGTTAGTTGCTCTGCCCTAGGGAAATCTAACTGAGGTTACATTAAATGGAACTGCATCAGGCAACATTTTCTAAGACATGCTGTCTCCATCTGCATCCTTCTGCAGAGATAAAGCCTAGACCTCATCTCAAGATGCCACTTTGTTTAATTGTCTCTGAAGAATGAAGAGCCAGAATTAGATTGCTGAGACCACAAAAAGAAGGGGGTTAGAGAAATTAAAAACAAAATAAAATTAATATTTAAATGATCTTGACAACTGTAAAACTTTGTGCAATAGAGAGTGGTAGCAGCTCCCTTTGCTCTGCCCTCCCAGGCAGTTGCTGGTCTTCACAATATCTCTCTCCAAATTGGTCACCAGTACCCAGCACCATTTTAGGTGCATGAGATATCCTACCTTTAGCTACCTTAGCAGTGGAAAATACCCCCACATATCATATTTGGATGAAGCACAATACCAAAGGAAGCACAAGTACAGGGCACCCATCTTGGAATGTGCTTAACTAGAGAAACAGGGGTTTCCTCATGATCATTTTTGTCAGGAGGAGTACAGCAAATGTGATCCTGACCACCTCCCCACTCCCATTAAAACAGAGTTCCACTAATTTCAGCTGGACTGGGATTTGGCTCATCCTGCTTTGCGGGAAATGTTCGCTTTCTTTTGGCTGCGGGATGATATATACCTACCTGCTAAAAGACAAGGACCTAAGTCTCATGTATGTCAGGCAATATAAGAGAAAAAGTCTCTCTTCAGCAATGAGTCTAATGAAAAGGAATCAAGAATGTGTTTATTTCTCATTTATGTGCTTTTAATTTGTATCAGTTATTTCAATGGCACACACATTGCCATTGCACCTTCCTAGTTGTTCTACCAGGGTGTGTATTAAATGTTGTGAGATATTGTGCAAGTGAAAGAACAATACTTCGAACTAAATGTGCTGTTAAATTAAAGCCTTTCTTGAGCAGTGAAAAAGTCCTGAGGCTTTTCATGTCAGTGTATTGTATGATGAGGCACACACTGAGGTCTTTTTATTTTTCACCGTTTTGAGAAACATAACAAAGCAGAAGTAGATAATCTCTATCATTGCAAACATTTCTGGCTATCTGCCACAAAAATCCAAACATAACCCTTTCCCCATCACCCCCAATAATGTAGGGGGTCCAGTATTTAAAGTTGTCATAACGTTTTTGAGGTACAGGAAATCAGCTGGCAACACTTCAAACCTTGCCAAATTATCCCAGAAACAAACATTCTGACCCGTTTAAAAAGCTTAATGTGCATTTTAAAATGAATCCCAGGGTGTAATTTCCTAAAGAGTGAACTCCAGTTCTATTTTGTGCTCTGAAGAATTCTATTAAACCTCTAGAGCACTTTGTGCAAAGTGAAAACACAGTTTGCTAAGGAGATAGCCTAGGTGGTCTGCAGCAAATTAACCACTACTGCTGACTGAGGCCATACTGGGGAGTTTGCTCCAAGGGATTTCTACACTTACAGCATAACATCATTTACCAGCTTCTAAACTAGATTTGCCCCCTGGCTGCAAGTCAGCAAACCTTGGTGTAAAGCATCGCCAAAGACTAGTCTGACTAAGGGCTTCATTTCAAGAGTGGAAGGGTGCTGCTGTTACACAAAACTGAGTCCAAACCACCACTTAAAATATGGTTGTTTTTCCCAGACAACTTCATGCAGTTGAGTTTTAGGCTGCTGGACTATGGTGACTGTGTGTTGAGTAAATTACAATAGAAATACCTCTCTGTTGCTTTGTAACAATTAACCTCAGAAAGCAGCTAACTCCATTTGCATGGTAATGAGACATTCATCTAAGTGACATCAGAGTTAAGCATGCTAATAAGTTTTTATACAAACACCTGAGGGGTCAAGCACAACCATGGGCTTGGATAAGAAAACCTTTTATTAAATGCAAATCACTTGTCTTTTAAATACTATGACAGAGAAATTTACAGGACTCTATCACAGCTTGCAGAAGTCATTCAAGTTACATTTTCAGGCCTCTGGGCTGACTAAGGAATATAGCAACTGCTTTATTTATATTTGGAATTAATATCAATATCTAAAAAATCTTCATTATACCATCAAAGGAAAGAAGTATTACAGAAAGGTAGAGAGGTAAAAACAAGAATATTGCCTTATCTTTCCCAAATTTGTCACAGATTCCTGGGTTACTGGAAGGCAGATGAGACATGGCTGCTGTAGAGCACAACAAAAGACTTGGAAATTTGTCAGCTTTCCATCTTATTCACCTACCTGTTTTTGTCAGGTATATTGCTATGGAGGCAGACTCCCTGGTGAGCATGCTCTCTATCTTGCACTAAAACTTCTTATATTCAATCNTCTCTATCTTGCACTAAAACTTCTTGAATTCAATCAGTCAATTCACATTCTACAGTCAAGCAGTTTGAGACCTTAGTGAGTGGTCAGGTCTAAGGGTGTAACTGGCTGCCAGACACCTTTGGGACTAAAGGAGCAGAACCTTCTCACAGGCAAGGCAGATTGCAGTACAAAGGTTGAGGGAAAGAAGCTGACTTTGATTAATTTAACTCTGGCAGAGCCAAATGTAGGAGGCCTCTCTTGTTCAGGAGAGGCTGTCAGCAGGACACACCAAATCATCCTGACAGCGCAGGCAGTACCAAAGAGCAGGTTTGGTCTGTGGTAACAGGAAGGAGATGCAGACAGCACTCTAAAAAGCTGCCCTCATGCCAGATCGTTAGAGGTTTTGCTCCCAGACTAGAAAATGTGAATTTAAATATCCAGTGGGTGTAGTGGGAATTGATCTATCCTTAAGACAGAACTTTGTAGAAAGGACTATATCATATGGCTGTGTGCAACAAGAGGAGACCATATTAAAGCACAGAAAGACCTCTTAATTCCATTGCTGTAAGATGAGATACTTTGGGGAAAAGCTTGAGTAATGTATAATATTACTACACAAAACACAAAATCTAGTCCAAGGGAGTAAGTGTACACATCCCTGGAAGTGTTCAAGGCCAGGATGGATGGGGCCCTGAGCAGCCTGGTATAGTGGGCAGCATCCCTGCCCATAGCAGGGGCTGGAATTAGATGCACTTCAAGGTTCTTTTCAAAGCAAAACATTCTGTGGTTCCATAGCAATATAAAATGGATCAGATTGACACCTGGCACAGAGCTACATCAGTTCTTTTAAACCAGGTAACCATGCTCACATTGCTATATGCATTAAATGACAGAAACCCAGTAATGGTATGCTTCCCAAAGATCCCTTTTACTGCATAAGTTACTGCTGTTTTCAATAAAATAAAGTATCTTTATTTTGCTGCAGTCCTGTTTATGACATGTAAACATGCTAGTAAGCCATAATCTAAAACTTAAGCCAACGGATTGTGGAAAACCTTAGGACGATAGTAAGCTTTATGTGAGAAAGTACAAAAGCTGTGGGAAACCAAACCCTCAAAATGTATCTTGACAGAAACCTAATACTCCACTTCCTTTGAAAATCAACAAAAACTCTGGGGGAACAGCTCTGAGTCATCATCATCATCAGTAATATGCAATAATTGCACCACCCATATGTCCTCAAGTGCATCAAAGAGAGTGAGACCTCAGCTTGGCAAGGCTGGGATTCAGGATGTTAGGCAAAACACATTTAAGACAACAACTATGAGCTGTAATAGTCCAAACTGAAAAAACAACTGTGGTGTAAGATGAGTAGGATAAGTTCAAATAATTGCTTTATATTTAGGACAGCCTGGGCTCCTTTCACTGTCCAAATATTATGAATGACAGCCACGTATTTAAAAGTAATTCTGGTTAAATTGGAGTTTGTGAGGAGCAAGGCAGGAGGTGTATATACAATACAGACTCAGCTTTTGAGGAAGAAAAGCTTATTTCTGGAGCAAAAAACAGAAACAAACCTTTTAGCCTATTTTTTAAAATATGTGGTAAAAATGAAGCTAGAAGAAATTATAAGATGGTAAGCACCACAAATATGTTTTAACCTTACACATCAAAATCAAAATTACAAACAGACAAGATCTCAAAAATGAGTTTAGGGCTCAGCTGATGAGATTTAGGCCCTAATAGTGTTAATCAAGTCTGTCCACCCAAAACTCCTGCTTCACTGCTCAGCTTTCTAGCTGTGGGAACCAACTGTGACAGCAGCAAAAGCCACAGCAACCAACTACTCAGTGCTGCAAAGAATCAGGGTCCAAACAGGTATGCCCTCCTTAGTGCACTTCCAGGTTTGAAAGCCTCAACTGTACCACTCAAATCTCAACATATTACTTCATTTCAATCAAAATTTGGCAAAAAAAACCCCCAAACAAAACCACA
>VYZP01004758.1:0-41829 GCA_013400635.1 Hypocryptadius cinnamomeus | reverse complement strand
CTACATCAAGCACAGTCATGGGTTTGTGCTTGCAGCATGTCCATGCTGTGTTTGCCAGATGACTGCACAGGTCGGTGATGCTCAGCAGTGCTGCCTCCTTTTCGTGGGAGGTTGCAGCTTCCCTCTTCTCTCTCAAACCCCTGTCAGGTGGGGCACAGCTGGTGTCCCTGACAGCCAGCCATAGCTCCCTGCTCCTCCTCTTAGTCAGCTTGGCAGCAGGTCTGCTTTAGCCACTGGGTCAGGGAGGTGTAAACAGAGTACCTATGATGTGGCTGGCAGAGACTTTGGTGGACACCTGCCTATGCAAAGTGTCTCTGCAGAAGCCAAGAGTCAATGACATGGATGCCCTCCAAGGTCAGGCAGCAAACCAATGAATAGGGAAAACTATAGGAATAAATTCTTGGCTTCCAGCTCCCACTCCATGCAGCTCCAGCTTTATACTGCTTCCCTAGTAACAACCTCAGCATCACAGAGCATACACACACCAGGCAGAAAGAGCAGTTAAAGCCTCTGATTGATGTAACAGAAGGTTGAGCTTCTGCTAAGTCAAATTACAGCACCTCTTGCTAGATGCCCATGTGCAATATCGAGTTTTGGATTACTCTGTTTATGGGTCAGCTGTTGATGATCAGATTTAAACCAAAACTGTAAGCAGTCATAATTTTCACTATATATTTCTATCTCAAATTCAGTCAAGTGTCCTCTGCTTTAATGTCTGTCTGTGAAAGGAGTATACCTATATTTACTCCATGCAGTTACAGCAGAGAAGTGTGGAATGACAGTAGAGAGTCTCATGAAAAAAAGGAGGTTGTGTAAATTTCAGGATTATAATTATTTTCAGTTCTCCTTCATGTAGGTCTAAAGGGCAGCTGTACACTCCCAAGAAATAAAGCATGCCAGGAACGTGGTGGCTGCATGGGGCTGGAATCTGCTGTGATGCCCTTGGCATGGCTGAATGTGGCCAATTCAGATTTCTATCAGTCTGACCCTACAGTCCAGCCTTCAGAGCTGTGAGGAGGGGAAACAAACCTGATACAGCTCTATACATATCTGTATGTTTGTGTGTATATATAGAGCCTCACACATATGTGTTCATACATATGCATGTGTTTTCATGAGGCATGTATGCTAATTTTCACCCCACCTAAGATAATGATTGTATGGAACTAGAACCTTTGAAGTAACAAAATTATCATACAAAACCTTATCTATTATTCCTGTATTAACATGCATTGTTGATTCACAACTATTCAGCCATGTCAAAAGTGGCAACACACCCATGAGACGGAAGTTCATTTTCTCTTGCCAAATGACTTGAGATCATTTGAGAGAGCAAGAGATCCTTTGTATATATGTATATATGTACTAAATATTGACTTTAAAAAGCCATCCCTGCCAACACTTAGCACACCTGTGTCATGCAGAATGCTTCTTTTCTGAGCCAAGCAAGAAATGTTAATCTTGCATTTGCTGCTGGGGGAGAATGGATGACAAATGCTAAACACTAATAAATAGGTGGTGAAACTAAATGCATTAGTATCTAATGAAACCCTAAGTCTACTATTTCAACGTATTCCAAGTAAATATGAAGCTTCTGTCTTTTAAAAATCATGAATTGTTTGGCAGATGATAGTGAGTAATAAAACATCTATGAACTTTTCAATTATTTGATTTATGAAATTAAATATGGTGGCAAAATTTTGGTTTTGATGTAAAAAGCATTAAAAAATGAAACTACAAATTTAGTTAGCCTAATAATTAGAGTATTATTCAATAACCTAAGATATTAAGCTATTTTATTCCTGAAATAGAAATAATTTTATTTTCAGCATGTACCTACTAAATAAACAAAACTTCAGCTATTTTACTCCACAAAACAGTCTTGCTATTAATACACATGCAAAACAAATCCATTTTTTGATAGCAACAATAAAAAGTGCAGATTATCCTCTACTCTCCTTCCCTTAAATGAATACATATTTATACAAAAAACTTACTCCTGAGATTTGTGATGGATTTGAATAGAAAACTCATCAGTTTTTGTCATCTTTCATGGTATTTTTATTGTATTCCTGCCAGATTTGCTAAGCGGCCGTCTTTACTTCCTACCCCAAACCTGACCAGCACAGTGTGACTCTGAGCTTAAAAGCAGTGGCATATTGGATACCCATTTATATTCTATTTATTGCTCCACAAAGATTTATGATTTTTCCTCCAAGGCAGCATGACCACTTTGGAGACAAAGGAGAAGCCCATTTGCCTAGGCTCTCCCGAATCACCTGATGTAAAATCCAGCTCCTCAGTGCAGAGGAGCCTTCGTCTCATCTCACAAATTAGAAATCCTTTGGAGAATTCTCCTAAGCAGAAAAACTCAGGAGCTGGGATTTTTCTGTCTTATTAGTATCTCCTGAATGTGTCTCCAAAGGCAAAGGCAAAAGATGAGCACAAAACAAAACACAACAAAGCAAAACAAAATAACCTCCAAAACCAAAACCAAAACACAAAGCAAAGCAAAGCAAACCAAAATGCTGAGACAATGGAGTCTCTGGCAGAAACGCCCAGACCCTTTTACTGAGAACAGCTGTGTCACTGCAGCGGCACTCTGAGGCTGTGGCTCTGACCCACACTGGCACTGGTGCCAGCAGCTCCAGAGCACCCTTTGGACTTTCACACTGGCTTCTCTCTGCCCTCCTCTCCCTCTTTTCCTGGGGAAGCTGATATGAAGGTAGCAACCTTTGTGTGAACCCTGGTGTTACAACCAAGCTCACTGGCTGCTGCACTGACCCAGAAGGGTATGATCTTTCCTCAATCCACAGTGCAAACATCCTGAGGGTTTTAATTGTCTCATCAAATATTTTGCTGGAAGTGACAGCTAAACAAAGGCATCGATATCATAGTTGGACTAATGCTACCAGAAATGTAACAGTGTGCAGTTCTCTCAGTGTATTTTGCCTACTTACATCACCCAAAAGAGGCATTTTATGAACAAACTGTTTATCCTAAAAATGTTTCTCAATAAAGCAATGATCTTTTAAGTGGCATTAAAAAGTTTTTATCATGGAATTTTTATACTAATGACATTAATAAAAAATATTTTAAATGTTTCTTTTATTTTCCTACTGTGTATTGACTCAATATTGTCCATCAATGAAGGACATACATTAAAATTTTGTTTTATGATGAAGGAATTTATAAATGATTGGTAAATTATTTTCAATAATAAACCTTAACTTTCTTACCTCCTAAGCTGGAAGTTCAACTTTTTTTTTATCCACTGAATGAACATAGAATAAAAAAAAGTCTCTGATTAAATAGGCCTGAATTTATAGGCTCACTTGAAAAGAATCATTACAGTTTACATGCAAACAATGAAGTGCTGTCTAAAGAAGGTTGTACTGTTTATGCTCTAAATAGTGTAAAGAAACACACATATGCTAATGGCTTCACCATTAAGCCCTGCAGGAAAGTGCTGTGCAAAGGGGTAGCAGAAGACCTGCCCCTTCTCTGGAGAATACCACAAAACCTGACATGCTGATGGGAAGCGAGAAGGAACCAGCTACCAAAATTCAGGGGTAAGCATGACAATGGGATACATCACAGGACAGTTATGCCACTCTGGATTGAGATGCTTTGGGCAGTTTTGGGAAGGCAAAGATTCTGGTTTTTTTGTGTGCTCTCCAGAGAAGACTCTTGCAGGATGTGAAGGAAAAAACTACATAGGAAAATCCTGCATTCACAGAGTGAAATGGTAATTTCTTATTTGGTACAGTAAGAAGCAGGACAAGAATCAGAGAAGCATTTTCCTAAATCAGATTGATAGTTTATGCAGAAAGGCAGGGCTGCTGGTCTACTTATTGACTTCTCTGGCATTGCTGCAGCAGATAATTTAATCCAGAGCATCTAACATGCTTTCAACCTGAAAATTCCTTCCACCAGGAAAGAATACACACAAGTAATTGCACAAAGGAACTTTCTATACTGCTACTCCTCTTAGCAACTGGAAAGGCTTTCTCTTATGCTCTTCTGAATCATGTTTCCTGTTGAAAAAAGCATTGGAATAGATAATGTTACCAAAAGGACTACTCCTGCCATTATCATATACAACACTATTTCACCGAGCAACAGAAAAGGAACAAAGAGAAGGAATTTTTTTTCCCCTGATCTTAAATACAGCTTTTAAAATGTAATCATTTGCAGCGGGAAAACATTTCTCTGCAAAGATGAAAGGCATTTCTGAAGGAGAAAGGAGCAAACTGTTCCCGTCAGCCCGCCAAAGGGATACATGAAACTGAGACTCTGCAAAATGCTGGGACGAGCCGGGAACCCACCCGCAAGGCTTCAGGGGCACAAAACCCAGATTTCGTGAAGCAAAACCAGTCAATGGTTGTCAAAATGCCATGTGGACTAATTAGTTTCACTTCTCCAATTTAGAAAGTCACATGGAAAGAGATAGAAGTACCACAGAGAATTTTGTGGTGAAAAAGCCGCTGTGTAAAAGCAATTTATCTGTGAAAGGAAGCAAGAACAAAAATGCCCATTTTCCTGCTCTTTCTCCTATTATCCAAATAGCCAAGGTTATGCCTCACTCCTCTAAGCAAAGAGTGTGTATCTGCAGACTACCTTGGGTAGTTTTTCTAGCAAGACTACAAATAAAGCCCATTATTTGTGAATGGGAAGTGTTGCTTTTTATATAGCTTAATTCACATTGAAAAAAAAAAGTGATTTTTCCCTTCTTCTCAGTGGAAAGCAAAAAATAATAGTCAAATAATATCCTCTGCTCAGTTGTCTGAGATTATGAATGCATGCCAAGCCATAGGTTGTTGTCTGAACAAAGACTCCAAATTATGGACACACAAGAAAACGGAAATTCCTGTATACCTACTCCAGTCCTACATGTCTTTTTAAGGTGTGACATATATGTATTTCATACAGGCAAAGAGCACACTGCCTTTGATCACTAAGAATCACCATATTTTGCTTACATTCATAACATCCTATGTGGTATTTTGGGTTGCCAAGGAAAACAGAACTGTTAGTTCTTGGCACAAAAGCCAGGGCCCATTTTCTGGCCCCTTTTTGAAATGCATCAAACATACATAGTTTAATGTGTCTTTTGGAGAACAGCAGGGCAAATCATTATCTGTAGTCCTACCTGGCTTTCTACTAGATATAGTCAACACAGATTTTATAAGGCAAAGATATCCAACCTAAATGTCAGTGCATGCTATCCCATGTTGAAGAAAAGACAATTTTCCAGACTCTTGAAACTAACCCTCACCAAAAGAAGGTCCTTACCTTTTTTGCGCCTTGTTCTTCTTCAACACCGTCTCCTATAACAACATACACTACTTTTCTTCCAAATCTTTGAATTATTCTCTCAAAACAACTTTCCTTTCCTGAAAGAAAAAGATCAGACTATTCAAGATAGGTGGTGATGGGATGTCATCAAATAAATAACTTTTTAGCCTGGATCTCCCCAACCCTTGGAATTCTTAAGTAGAGCTAAAAAGAAGAGAAGAGTCTGTCCCTCAGGATGGTGTATCAAGGCTGATTGCACCATAGACAGCATACTAGAGGTCCACAGTATGACCTTCCTTGTTTCATTCCCTAATATGACACAGGTTTTGTGGGGAATTTCACCACCAGGAGAATTATCTACCATTTGTTTATCAGCAGTACCTTGATTTTAGTAAATTGATTGAAACTGAGTTGAAATTATAGCTTTTTATCCAAAACCTGTGACATGATTAATCACAGCTCCTAAAACAGTAGTACCCTGACTTAGAAGGTCACGCAAAAGATTAAGATTTAAATGCCTGTAATCCAATACATGGGCCATGTCCTTGATCCTGCACTGGGATCCATTCCTATAGGTCATTCCTTCCCTGCACACACCTAGGGAAATTATCTCAGTGCTCCAGCCCTATGCACACGTACCATGGAAACACAGAAATGTTAAGGGTTGGAAGGGACCTTAAAATCACCCAGTGCCAACTCACCCTGGCATGTGCAGGGGCACACACTATAATAGGTTATTTAAGGTTATCCAAGGTTATCCAAGGTTATCCAGGTTATCCAAGGCCTTACCCAACCAGGACTTGAACACTGCCAGGGTTGTGGCACAACCTCCCTGGGCAACCTGTTTCAGTGTCTCACCACCCTTACAGTAAAGAATTTCTTCCTAAGAGCTAACCTAAATTTCCTCTCTTTCAATTTGTACCCATACTGGGAAGTTTCAGGTATGGTAATGAGAAGACAAAAGAAAGCAAAAGCCTAAAGCTGAGTTTTCTCAAATGTCCTCATTATGAAAGGTCACTTTAGTCTGGCCATGCAATCCTGAGTGTCTACAGCAATGGATGGAAAAAATTGTGGTTTATAAAATAGTTATTTCAGCCAAAGAAAAATAAAAGCATAAGAAAAAGTAGGCTGGAAATTAAATGAAGTTTTCTAGCCATTACAGAAGCCAAACTACTTAATGATACCATTTAACAGTAGCATCAGGCATAAGAAACCTCCAACACTAAGTTGGAACAGTGTTTGAATATTACGCTTCATGTCATGTTACAAAAATCTCATGGCTTCCTGTGACAGTCAGTGACAGAGCACTTTTTTCCAAAACCACCCTTCCATCCCATGTATGTCAAGTCACAAGAGAAAATGTATTAAAATACGTTTTAATGAAAATGTGTATTTAAAGCATCATATTTCAAAGCTATAATTTACTATAAAGTTTTGATAGAGGGCACTATAACTTTTATATTCAGGAAAAAATTTAAATATTTTATGGGAATGCTTTCAAATTTCTCTGCAAAACTATGAACCAATTTTTCTTTTGTCTTGTTTCAAAAAAAAAAAAAAATCCCACCATTTGAACTTGCTGTATTATAGATACCTAAGAACACATGAAAAATGTGTTCTTGTAGCCCACAATTATGGGGGAATCTGAGACAGAACAGATATGTCACAATCACATTAAAAACTACAAACACTATTGCCATCTGGTCTGAGGTACTTCTACATACTCAGAATAACATCTTTTATACTGAACCAGAAAACAGAAACAAATATTTGCCTGGCTAAAGCTTATTACAGTCAGTATGAAAAAGCTTAAATAATTACATTCTGCAGCAAAACAGTCTGGCTTCTGGTAAATTGTTTACCAAAATTTTCTCCAGAGCCCATGAAAACAAATAAGCCAGGGCTTACCTTTACAGAATTTCTCCTACTGCTGCTCCAGGGAAACTTCACTGTTCTGTTCACTTACCACCTATTAAAAACCCTTCTCAACTGCTACACAGCCCCACAGTTTTGAGAAATGATGAAAAAAACCAAATTTTTTTAAACATTTCTTCCTAACAAAGGCTGTACCATTGTTAATAGAGCTAGAAAAAGCTTTCTGTGCTGGATCATCACACATTCAAAAAGCACTTTTAGGATGCTCTAGCAACATTTCATGAGGATCAGGTGTTACTAATCTCTGAATTTGCTACAGTGAAAGCAAGTCAGAATTAAATATAGACTACAATATTTTTTCTTTTTAGAAATACAGCTTTAAATTTATCACAACATGATGAAAATAGCTCACCTATTTTAGTTGCACTGTAAATATTCTCTATGGGAAATACAACCCCTAGTCCATACAACAAGACTTTTGCCAGAGCTGGAATTAGCTGAGTAGTTGTTACGAGAATGTTCACACAGTTTGTCCTATGGAAGAGAAAATGCAAATATCCTTTTTTAACAAAACAGGAAAAAATAAAATAAAAAAAAGAAGGAAAATCTTACCCCTCCCATAAGAACCCCTCAACATTATTATTACCACTTTAAAAGAACATTTTTTTTTTACCACCGTATGAGGAACAAGGTGCAGCACAGTCAGATCAGAGTAAGACATGAGGATAGGGTACTCCAGCTTCAGCATTTTGCCCACCACACCAGACAGCCTCTTCCAGATCATCATCAGACACGCTAGAGCTTCCTTCACACTCTTAATACTCACCTCGAATGTATGAGGGTGAGTGCTTTCAGTGCAAGTGTTAACCAAGAATCTGTCAAAGCTTCAATTTCTGCTCTCAGTTGTAACCAAGCCTCTCTTTTTGCTGGACCAAGCAGACCTGTGGAGTAGACAAGGGCATGTCTGCACTGGTACTAAGTAGCGCTCTGTCATTTTCCTTTGCTTTCACCAGCTCAGACAACTTTCTGCACACTGCAAATTAAGCAGCCCACTAAACACTCCTAGAGATGAGCAGGAACCAGCTCTTCCTATTTACGACCTCTAATCCATATTTGTCAGACACTCCAGAGCCACTTGCCTCCAACGTTATTTTTGTAGGTGTTGTATATTTCTTTTACTCGTCTGTAGCGGAAGGCCAGTTTCCGCATCCAGTCCACCCCTCCGCGCACGCCGGTCGCCAGGCACAGATTGGCGCTGGTGGCAGCCGCGGGAAAGCCGTCTGTTCCGAAGTTATATGTGCTAGGCAGAGATGAAAAACCCCACAGATTAATAAAAGGCAACAGGCTACATGGAAACACCAGCTACCCACTTGGCTGGGCTGCAAAGAAGACAGTTAAAAGATAGCAGGTTAACGTGAGCATTCCAGCAGCCCATCCCTTGCCCAGGAAGGAATTTGCAAAGCAGCTTTTTATCTTAATGAGTTCTCTTGTACCTTAAATCTTGACCGTTGTCATCCGAAGACACGTCGTCAATGTGAACCTGGTCGCATTCCTAAGGTGATAGAGAGATTTTATAATTTTCTTGATTTTGCAAATCTTGAAAACAAAGCTATTAAAAAATCTATGACCAATCTAGCCATCAGGGATATTTTTAATTGTGGAAATCAGTAGATGGCAGTCTTGTTAAAACAACTATTTTACCTATTCCTTGTGCTCATTTCTTAGAATAAATACACACCGTCATTAGGTAGTACTGTTAAATGGCTTTCCAAAAACACATTTTTGTGTTTAGAAAGGAAAGTGGTTAAAAACAATTAGCATATGTGTTCCATAAACGTTCTTGTAGCCTTTCAGGTACCTTAAAACATCATGCTGCTCAAAGCTGATTCAGTCAGTGCATAAGTGTAACTGAAACCAGACATTTTGGTAAATGTAACATATTAGAAAAATTAAACCTGATGCTAACCGCCAATGAAATTATGACCTCTGATTGCTGTTGAGCCACACACCAACACAGCCTGAGGCCAGTGTTTCAGAGGAGTGCAGATGAAAAATCTGTTCCTAGTTTGCCATTCATTTGAGAGTTGTGAGTTTCCTTCTCTCTCTTTGGTCTTAGTGCATGAAAGCAGCATGCAAAGATGAAGAAAATCTGAACAGAAATACCCAAATCAAACCATCTTTCTTCAGCTGCTTGTCTGCAAACTAACACAATATATTAAAAATTAGCTTTGTCCATCACTAAATTAAAAATTGCAATGTATATTGTTTATCCACAAAAAAAATCCATTAAAACATTACTATTAACATTTTAACTGTTGGCAGGAAAACAAATAAACCTCTGACACTCTAGATCAATATCAATTCAATGCCTGTAACAATAATGGATTTCAATTATTTTAATAATTTCCTCTTCTCTCTCCTAATGTGAAGTCCTATAACAAATACGATCTATTTTAAAGATGAAAATGCTGCAATCCTTTATTTTTGTGTTGCTTTCCTCTGAACAAATTTTTCTCTCTCCATGGATTTGTGAGGAAGGGAGGGAAGATAGAAGTGGAAAGAAACTCAAACCAGCTGTTCCCTAACAGAATTAAAATCATGACCCTCAACCCTTTTTCTAAAACATCTATTTTCCAGCCAACCCTCTCCCAGCAAGCAGCAAGCTCCAAGGAGGAAAAGACTTTGACCCTGTAACCTTCTCCTCCTCTCCTGAGGTCAACAACCTCAGATAAGAAAAAAGCTGAAGAAGCCTATGTGGCCTCATATGGTGGCTGTGGATTCTAGATTTTAAAAAACATTGGTTTACAACAAAATGCCTCAGAAACTTGAAATGTTTTGAAGAACAAGGTGTGGTCTTTTGCACTTGTACAACATATTCTTACTGAAATGCTTACTCTTCTGTAGCTTATGCATAGGTAGCTTGTGCTAAAGAGAGAGGTAGGAGTGATAACCAGCACAGCAGAGACAATACTACATTTGCTCATATTTAACCAGCATACAGTGAATTTCCTCCTTAGGCAGACAAAATGCATTAGATGTACAGACACAGCTGAAAGTGCAAGTGTGAGCTTATGCTGCCAGGCTTTGAAAATCAACTTGGCTGAAAAAAGAGCCAGAAGCTTCTTCAGCAAGTTATCAAATTCACATATTTTTTTACTGTTTTTCTGTTCAAAACCTAGAGCAAATGCCCATCCAAATGCATACCACAGTAACAATTCAAATATGAGCTGAGTGTAAGCTAAAGAAGCAACACCCTCCAGAATTCACTAGTTTCCCACTTTACTCTTCTACTGCTTAGTGATTTCTCCTTCCCCAGCTTAGAAACTATGAATGACAACTGCAACAAGCTGCTGCAGAAGAGGACTCAAAATAGAAATCCATGAAAAAGAAACTTTTTTTTTTTTTTTTTGGTAACCACAAAACTAAAGGAAGGAGTAGAAGGAAGAAGGAATAACTCAAAAATTTTCCAATTTCAACTCTCTCAGGGAAAAGATAGAGGCAGGAAGAATGAGACCACTACATCTTAGATATCACAGTTAGAGAGAATCTGGGGACTTGGAGCTTTAATTGACAATGCAAGATCTTGGGACCATCACAAGCCTTGGATCATGACATTCTCTCCTGCCTAACCACCTGCTTGGTAGGTAGAAAGTGAGAACTGCAGTGATACGTTAGAAACAAAAATTGTGGCATCAAAAGAAAGAATTATTTTGGAGAGAAAAGCCCGGAAAATAAATCCAAGACTAAAAACTGGTAGGGCAAAGGTACAGAAACAGTATCAAGAAAGCAAGAAAAATGATGAAAATGTCATAAGCACCGCACATTTTGGACAAAATACTGACTATAATAAGAGAGAGATAGTCAGTCTTTTGTCAGGAATAAAAGACGAAAAAAAGGCAGGAAGGGAACAAAGCACATGAGATATATGTTATAATTTGGAAAGGATTAAAGCCCAATGTGATTGACACTATGTTACAGCTAAAGGGAGGTCACAAACAGTGCAGGACTGTTTTGTTCCTTTTGAGTGGCAGGGCACGGCTTTGAGGCTAAATGTGAGCTTTGAGTGCCAGGTATTTTTTCACACTGTCTAGCTGACTTGGACTTTAGGCTAATGAGTGATGGCTGCATTTTTCCACCCCTGAACATGGTAAGGAAAAACATTCATTTGGCAATTGCTCTTTTAGCAGGGAAGATATTTAGGAGTAATTCTTCAAAGAAGCCAATTACCCGCCCATCATTAATTGATGTGGTCCATTCTTCCACCAGAACCCCCTGTATTTGTTTTCACCTGCTTGGTTTGTGTGGAACATTCTATTTGTCAGCTACCTGAGACACTGCTCAGTCCCCGTATTAGATATAAGCAAGCACACACACACAGTGCGCAATTTAAAATAGCAGTTAGCTCAATATGCACCATAATCAGGGATATGGTAAAACACTGCCCAAAAAATAAAGCATGCCCTTCAAACCAGAACATTTTCACAAAGGTGGATATATACACTTAGACTCTAAATTCCTCAAGTATTCTCAGAAAACCTTCTGCGAGGGGAGCTGACTTATAGCTAAATGGTCATTCAGAAAAAAAGAAAAGTTTGTTCGCAGGCTCACTCACCATTTCAAACTTTCACTAATGTATTTGACATTTTTGTAAAATTTTCAGAGGAAATACAGTACTAAAATTCTCCCTCTAATTCTCTGGCAAAGTGAGATCTGAAACAAATATTGAGAGTCCCTGTAGAAACACTGTTATTTATGCAGATGTATTTTATTATGACAGGATCAGTTTAGCAGTCAAGTCCAAAGCAGAAAATTAAAATTGTGGAATTCTCTTAAAATAGGCTGAATTGGCAAATAAGGAGCAAAATATCCTGTGGCTTACATATAAAGCCTATGCAGCTAGCTGTGTTTTGCTCCTAAATGTGTTGACCTTGCAACTTCACTGTATCCAGTTTGAAATCTTCAGGAACTACAAGTGATAACATGTTTGTACTGAAGACTTGTATTTCAGCCAGACAGGCTGAGATGCAGCTCTGCACTTTCAGGTCAATCCCTGGAAAGCAAAATGCACTTGGTATTGTTTAGAAATAATATTTTGAGGGAAAATGGGATTGTCAGCATGTGTAACCTGGCAAATCTACCAATAGTAGCTTAAGAAGTTACTGCCCATGCTGTCCTTTTTTGCTCTTTCACACAGCTGGCTTGCATGGATCCATGTGTTTGTGTCCCTCAGACCCTTCTGTGCCACAGCTGGTAGCTTAGATTGAATCTCCTGTAGCAGCTCAATTAAACCAACAGATGTTGCATGGAATAGCTGAGATTTGTTTCTCCACTCCCTTCTATCAGCTCTGCTTTGGGGCTCGAAGCAGCAGCAGATATGTGCTTGCAGGAGCAACTTAAAGCTACTGCAACCATTTGCTAAGTGAGTGTCTCCAGTGAAATGCAGCAAGCCAAAGACAAACAGCAATCAAAAATGAATGACTAGGTGAGTCTAGCCTAAGATTTGTACATGGAAAGCTTATGTCTTCTCCCTTCTCCATTCCCAAAGCATTTGTTAACTTCTTCCTGCTGAGTTTTCCTCCTTCTCTTTTCTGTTTTTGTATGACAAGCCAAAAACTCCCAGAGATGCTCCACAGTCATCATTCACAGCTCTTAAAATGCCTGGACCTATGTAGTCCTCTAGAATCATTCCTTTAAAGTAACTTAGGATCTTTATAAAGATTCATATGCAAAGCATTAACTTATGGCAGAAATGTTCTGCAAATATTTATATTACTTTGCTCCTTCACTACCACCCGTCAAGTTGTGTACTTCTGCCATAATTATGTAAAATATGCTTCACTACTCAACTTACTGTAGGAAAATTAATAACAATAATAATAAAAAAAGAGATTAAGGCTGTTATAATAGTTCTCTTATCCGTGCCAATACTACATGCCAAGTGGAGTGACGCAACAGCTAGCATGCTGATCCTCTACATTTCTGTGTTACAAAACTAACAAAAATAAATCTACTAATTCTGCTGTCTTTGAATAAACACTGACATAAGGTAACTCTGGAAAAGTCTGCACATTATAGAGAGGAATATTATAATGAATAATATTAACATAACCTCAGAGGATACTGAAGTGTTACAGTTTCAAATCTGCTGATTGTAGCTAAAATACATTTCCACATTTGGTTAATCTGCTTAATTTACCGTGAGAAAACTAACACCACACTGCCAACTAATTGTTCCAATACCTTAGTCTGCAAAGTCAAATGAGAGAGGAAAAAAAAATCCCAACCAACAACTACCCTTCAGAATGAGCTATTTTCATTTTGCCTTTACATCAGCGGGCCCATTGAGACATCCTGGAAGCTGGCCAACTCACAGGAAATGATTGCTGGGATTCTCTGTTCCTCTCATATCTGTCATTACGCAATTATATCCACTGCTTCATTTTCCCTACTGAACAGTAGAGAAATTTGGTCATGTACATGTGAGAACAGATCTAGCAAAACAAGTTAAAGATGCAATCCTTTATAAATGTGAAGTATCTGTAAAAAAAAAAATTTAAAAAAAATCCCCAAGTGTACACTGCTGTGATTTTAATGCATCTTTTTATGACAGCAGTACCTCTGTTTATGTCTTTTCCAGGAATAAGATACATATATACCCCTTCAGTTGTATATACCCTTTAAGACTATTATCTACTCCACAAATACTCATCACTCCTATCAGCCATCACAACATACTTCTTTCGGAGTCACAGAGTTACAGATTGTCAGAATTTTTTTTTTCAGGGCAACAATAATGTATTTCAAAGCTAGTTTGTGAACACCCCACGCCCCTATTTTTTTACTCATAGTTGTGACCACATGCACCAACACTATTTGCCAGCATTCATTAAGCTTTAGGAGTCAACCTCTGGTTTTCACTTGACTAGAAGGATAAAATCCCTGGTATGTGCAGGTTGGAAAATTGAACAACAGCACATGTACATCCTCTGCGTGTATGTGTGTATATATGTATATATATATATAAAATGAACTGTACCTAATGCTTCTCCACTGTACTTCTGTGCTTGCTAAATACAAAAAAACCCCTCTGCACTTCCTTTCAAGCCGAGGCAACAAAGGCTGAAGTGCTGAGCTTCCTGAGCCGTCAGCGCGGAGCTAAGGCGCAGCACAGAGCCATGTGAAAGAGCAGCGACTGCGGTTCGCAGCTCCTCGGCGCTGGCACTCCATTGGCAGGACCTGTCATCTCTGTCTAGCCTGCACTTTGTGACCCTAACATTTTCTCTTCTTTCCCACCACAATTATTCGGTGCTGAAGAAAAAAGGTGCAGATTACCTGTGGGTCAGGCACAGGATATTAAGAACAAAGAGAGTTCTTGAAATCCACTTCATTCTGTCTGACAATTTGTGGATGAACAGTCAAGGAATTAAATTGGGCTGTGAAGGCTTTCAAAATGCTCCCATTTTAAACTTAAGACTATAAAGAGAAGCTTATAATGTAAAAAGAGCCCACAAAAACCCTACCAAAACCCCCCAAAATCCTATCTTTTACTGTTAAATAGAACATCAGAACAAAAAATTAATTTATTATCTATATAAACTGTTATATATTATCTATATAAGCTGTTATAAACACTGAGGACTAAGAACTGAAATTATTTACAAACTTTTTCACAGCCAATGACTTTAAAGCACTCCCCTGCACCAAACATGTAACCTTTTATAGCACACAATGGATGCCATTCTTTTCTAATAAAAAAAGTGATTAAAAAGCTATTTTGCTTGCTCACATCGACAAATGCATTTGGATCAAATATGATACTCCTAAAGTAAACAGTGTATATTCCAAAATAAAGACCTTATTCTGCAACTTGTGTTTATTGAAGTAGCTATGCTAAAACTAAGGTTTACATTTTCATTTCAACTACAACTTGTAACTGGAAGAATCCAATTTAAAATAAAACATGACCTAAAGAAGTATCTATATGGCAACTGCAGTGGATAACACTGCCTCTCTAACAATCAGGTCTTGCTCCAACTCTGACAAAGTAATTTGTTATTCTATTTTATTATGTATACAGAATACTGTTTCTGTATATTTTGCAGGAAAAGTGAAGGGAAGAGGAGGGATGTCAAAGAAAGAATTTTACCAATAGATAGAAACAGCTAAATAAAACTCAAGTGTATTTGCTTCAAGAGTGCGTGTCATTTCTGGAGAGAACGGTATTAAGTTCAATGCGTCAAATTAACTGTATTTTAAAAGACCAGCACTTTAAATGTAAATACTTTCGTTATTATATGATTCCTATTATCTGCTAATATATAGTTTTGCAAAGAGAAATAAATTCTATGCTTAGTGGGAGGCAGTGAAAATAAAATAAGAAGATATTTTAAGACAAAAAAAAGCCATGAATCTCATTAGAATGTAATTAATTATTCCCAAACCCATTAACTTGAAAGTATACTTTTAGAAAAATATAGATTTTGTTGAAAATATACACTAAAGATTGATAAAATATATTTAAATTTTAAAGAACCTAAAAATTAAACTTATGAAAAGAATGATTTTTCCAAAAAAGCCTTAAAATGTTTCATTTCTCTGGAAATGAGGTGTTCATGCCAAAATTTTCACTAGATGACCTAAGCTGTGTCTTTCAGTTCCACACAACCAATTAATTCAAACTTGCAGGGCCTTGATGGTGTTGATAATCTTCTAAATGCATATGTTTAAAATGAATGCTGCAACACTTTGAGGGAGTGAGTCTCCCATCTTAGTAATTGTCTGCTAATGAGACAAAGGCAGGGTTTAAAATTCTCTCTGCTAACCTTGCCAGTATAGACAGCAAGAGCATTTTCTTCTATGGGCAGCCTGAAGACCTTTCCACAACACTTTGAATTTTCTCTTTCCTTTTCTTTCCCACTGCCAGTGTTGTGGGGCAGATGTTGGCCCTTGTGCTGCTGCTCAGTGGCAGAAGTAGGGAGTGAACCGACCCATCACTGCCTTGCCCAGCCAGAGAAGAGGACAACAATCCTTTGTTACAGCTCTGAGAATGTCATCTAGAGACACAAGAGTTTTTGTGCCACCTTACAGCCTGTGGTGGTTTAACCCCAGCTGGCAACTCAGGGAGAAGCAACAGAAGGTGAATAAAGTGATGAAGTGATGCTATGAGCATGGTAGGTTCCTGGGTATTTCAGCTCAGCTATACATCTGCAAAGAACAACCCATGTGATCCTCTTGAGAAAGGAAATTGTACAGGCTCTATTTTTAGTGGCACCTAGCATGAAGGTACTTGTCATTTGCCATGTGAAAGAAATTAAGTGGTTAATAAGTTGCATAAGCCTACAGGAATGGTCTTCTCAAATGAGCAAAGGAGGTATTTGTTATTCTTTGTAGCTCTAACACTCAGGAACTGCAGCAGCACATTCCACAACAGCCAGGCATCTTGCATTTCAGATGGGTTGAGGCTTTTAGCTGTGTTTTGCACACACCAGCAAAGCCACAGTTCTGCCTGAATGAAGACTTTGTTTTGCATTTTTGTTCATTTACCTACAGCTACATATGTGATGTAATTTATCCCCACATTCATGAACTGGAACTTCATGAACTTTCTGCAAGTCACCCATGGTAGCAGTATCGCAGATGAGAAACTATTACCAATAATTCCCCCACACACATACTAGGGAAAACTCTGCTGTGATTTGTATTTCCTTTCCTCTCTCTACTCTTCCTTCCTGCACGGCAACTGAGCTGTTCTTGAATTGCTACTGTGGAAAATTAAATGCAAATAGATGGGCTTTGTGTCTCAGTCTGAACGTGCAAAGGGAACTGCTCGGATACCTGCTGGAAGGGAGTTCACAATTGTTGACGAGTTCCTTAGAAAGTGAACTTGTCTTTGCCAACTCTTCATAGAACTTATAGTACTTTACAAATAAGGCTTATATCTCTAAAAATAAATTTAATGTTGTTAAAAGGTTTTGGAATAATTACATTTGGCTTTCTCAGAAGTCTCTGTTGATGAACTATCAGAAGTTGAATCACACGCTTCTCACAAAGCATCCCTAGCCACTGTCTGGTCAGGAGGTTCCCATTACAGACATCACAAACATTGGGAGGAGGTGAACTCTTATTTCAATCAAATGAGAAAAGCAATTTTTGAACAGATATTCCTCTGTAGGAACCTGATAATTCCACTCGGGGTGACCAAAGATTTGTTCAGCTGCCATCCTTATGGTATTTGGGGGTGGGAGGAAAATAATTCAGTCAGCTCGGTTTGAAGCTTTCCTCTCCCTGAAACCATTCCTTGTATCTCACCAGGAATTTCTCACCAAGGTTTATTCAACAATCTTTCCTGTGATTGCTTATTTTTTTGAGTCTGATGGTCCAGAAATCTATTTTCAATACGTTCTACAGTCCTTTCTATGTTTGGTGGTTTTTCTTGTTTTTTTAAGAAGTGACCTCAGACGTTTCTCATTCAACATCTAGCTAACCAATTAGGAAATGAAGAGCCAAAGGCTTGCTAAGACTTTCCAGGATCCATCCTCCAATCACAGCCAAATCAGACCAACTCTGCCAAAATCACATTTGTGCCTCAAGAAAAACTGGTATTTCTCACAGCAGTAGAACTAGACCTAGAGGCCTGAATATGAGCTTCTGTCCATTGTTTATTGCTAAATGAAGGTCATCTGGCAAAAAAAATCATGAATGATTACATTCAACAGTCACCAGGAGCTGATTCCTCTGTCAGCTCATCTTTAACTATTATACTCTTTCGAAAACTCTTCTCAAACAAAAAGTTCTTCTTTCATAGATTTTTTAAAAAATATTTTTATTGAAGAAACATTTCTTAGGATTTTAAAGAATGCACATGCTATTTTTCTATTCTGATAGAATGAGAAATGTAACTTTCTAAGAAATTTATTTTCTTTGGCATCATCATGGTCAGTATTTACTTTTAGGATGGTAAACCTACCCCTTTATCTCAGCAGTGGTTGACCTCCACCTATCAACAACACAGCTGCTTTATACTGGATTTTTTTTCTTTTTTACTGACATTGACACATCTAGGTTGATTTTCTTCCTTGCTGGCACATCACTGGTGATCCCAGCACAACAAACCAAATTCATGCCGTAATAAAGAAACCTGAGGTTTTGCAACACCGAGATAAATTTACAAACAAAATGTTTTAAATAAAACTGGGGTAATTGTGCATGAGGAAAACAAAGAGCAGAAAACAATCAAAGCAAAGCTGTCATGTTCACTTCTTAAAAGAAGTACTTCTGCTGACTATTTAATTAAAAAAAAACAAAAAACCAACCAAACAATACAAATGATAACAACCTTTCATATTCCAACAACTCAGGAATGGTGGAACAACTAAAACCCACAAAGTTGCTCTATGATTGTAAGAGAAAATTATATTAACTTTAATCCTCATTTTGAATGGAAGACAATACCAGCTCTACTGGTGGTGCTGCAGACTTAATCAGTGGGTTAATCTTTTCAGCATTCTGAAAGCTCATCACAAACCAAATGTAAATGGGGTAACTGTTAATACTAAGTTCATCAATATTTTAATGCATTCTCCACCACAATTTTCTTCTAATAATATCATTTCAAAGACCATAAAGATGTAAAAAATAGACAAATTATACTGGAAATAATAGAATTTAAAAAAATTATAAATAGAGTAAATAATTATAAAATTATATTAAATTCTAATATAGTGATNAAGACCATAAAGATGTAAAAAATAGACAAATTATACTGGAAATAATAGAATTTAAAAAAATTATAAATAGAGTAAATAATTATAAAATTATATTAAATTCTAATATAGTGATTTTTTTTTCCTTTCTCCTGAATTATTTTAATTCATATCTACTAATATTTTATGTTCTGCCATGGGCTTTAATATAACTTTGAGGTAATTTTACTGATTTCTGAAGCATTTTTTCACACCCCTGCAACTGAAAGCCTAGAAGTCTCACTTGTTTTATGATCAAGAAAAATGAGCTATTAAACAATAGTCACAATCACAGGTAACTTGTTTAGGAACAGCGGTGCTTAGAGGAGCAATACTCTGATTTACTGTTGTTCTGATTTCTTCTTTTTCAATGGGTTACCACAACATTTTGTAAACATAATTTGTCACCAACACCAGCCAGAGCTCTCTGTAGCTACTTTTTGCCTTTCTTTCAGATCTGTTATTCCTGCTGAGAGAATCTACTAAAGAAGAATTTTTCATACTGACACCAACTGTAGTCTTGCTGTGAATAACCACATTCCCATAAAAATCATTCCATTTATTGCAAAGTTGTTGGCAGACCATAGGAATAATAGTCAACTCAGGAAACCTTTTATCCCGAAATCACACAGCTTAACCCTTTGCATGACCACATGTAGTTCATACATAAAAGCTATATTACCACACTGCTATTTAATTTTATTGTAAAAGCTTTTCTGGTGTTAGCAAGGTTTTAAAATTATTTTTCACAGTACTTCATTTAAGTAAAATTTAAATAATAATTTTTTAAAAGACTGAAATTGATTTATTCAAGCAGAATTCAGGGGTTTTTTTCCCATTATACACTGTTGTATTAAAAATTAGATACTCCTTCCCAATACATAAAATATTAAATACCATTTGAGTGTGGTTTTGATTATAAAGTAAAAATTTGCATCCATACAAAATTTATTTTTGGTTTTTCTACCCTCCTATGGTAAAGAAACATTTATGAATTTGCAATATAATTAAAAAAATGAGAAATAAAACCTGTTTGCTTTATGATTTTTTGTGGAAGATACTTCTGCTAGTCATTATATTTGCTGTGTTAAATACCAAACTAATGGAGATTAGATTCAGGAAAGAGATGTTCTGTTAGTTTATCCTCTTGATAGTTTGGGAGTCAGAGGTTGCACTGCTTTCATTCAAATTTCTGTCTGAGTTTATTAAACTGATGGAACAAAAAAAAAAGGTGGTGTATGTTTTCACTGTCTATTTTGTTCTGCTTGTAAATCCTTGTTTGTAAGTAACCACAGCTTGATTTATGCTTTATTCATTTGACCAAGGCAATAATGGGAGTTTTGGACTTTGGTGAACACACCTTTGAGAAAAACATATACATTTTGTTCCAATAAATGAATTTAAATATTTGTATTTCTAAAGTTTTCAAAGTCAAAGAAAATTCCTAGAAGCTGTCTCTCTTGTGTTCTAACTGCTGCTACAGCTGTCTCTCCCCCTTGCCCAACAGCACTAGGGAAGCAGTGATTCCCCTGTGTATCCACACTTTACATTCACAATGTGAATTATACAAATATGCAGAGGAAAAAGATGAGATCTTTTAAGTGATTGAAAGGATTTTCTACAGCTCAGAAAGCATAATTTGCTTAGATAAAGCTGATCTTTCCCGTGACAGCATTTCAGCTGAGCCAGTACTCAGCAGTCCACTCCTGCGGTCAGCGAACACGCGTGAACTCTCATCTTGACTGCACAGTGCCACAGGTAACCCCCACATAATGCCTGGACTGCCTTGTTCTGACTGGACAAAGATCATGGAAACCTCAAAAAAATAAAATAAATGCTCCATTCCTTCAATACTTCATTGTTTCTTTTGTTAAACTTTTTGTCTACAATTTTTATAAGTCCTCGTTAAAGCCTCATGCTTTAACAGCACACTTTAAGGTAGTTTTAGTCTGCTATAGGATCACCCGGCCTCTTGAACATGTCTCAAGAAAAATTTTATAAATGCAATTAACAACAGTCAAATCTGACTTTAAACCACAGAAAAATAGAAGTGATACTGCAATGAGTAAAGGAAATAATGCTCTCCCCCTTTCTTTACAGTTTCATTAGACCATTGAACTGGATGAAATTCAGATAGAGGCCTTATTGTAACCACACTGAAACAGTAGAAATCTCCTGAGACTGTGAAACTCAAACATTTTGGGAACCAACTTCAAGCACTCTTTTCGTGCTTTTAAATGAAAATGAATGAAAGAAACTTCTTAATTTTTTTTCCCTGTGGAAACATTTTAATATAATTGCTACCAAAAAACCAAAACAAACAAACAAGCAAAACAACCTAAAACCCCAGCACAGATATGTTTAAAATTCATATGTATGCATATTTTCTTAACATTTAAACTTCAATCATAGCACTCACACATAACCACACCAGCACAAATGGCTTTCATGATATCCAACAACCTGTAAACAAATTTATAAATCCATGCCAAATTTAAAGCTAGGCTGACAAGATTGATAGAAACCACCTACCATGCATATTGCTAAAATGCTTAAGCTGTGGTTTCAAACCTTTGTACTTATGTAAGGATTGGCTAATGTACTCTCACCCTGCAAAATAGCATGTAAGGATGACACTCAACTGCACCTAGCTTTCTTCAAATAATTACATTACGTAATTTTCAGACATTAATCCACTCAAAAAATCAACCTGAATAATTCAAATATGAGATTTTAAAATGGTTCCTATGTCAATCAGGAAATATTTTTTCTGAAGGCTGACTATTATGCTCTCTTCAGTTTGCCATCTGGGTTTTTGTATTGGAAGAGTCCAATGAGAAAAAAATAGATTTCCACAAAGTAGTGGAATCAGCACAAAATAACTGCATTACATGAATAGAACGGGCAGACTGGGAAAGATATTTGAGTGTAAATTAATGTTGATCTTAGCTGGAATAACTTGCACTCTTTAGCACTCACAGCTGCACCAGGGACTTGACTGGCTATATGAGATTTTACACGTCTGTCAGCTTAATCAGAGACCAAAACACCAAATCTACTGTTCAGGAATGCTATTTTAATTTATATAACTTTTTTGATTGCAAACTAACAATGGAATACTTAGTGTTATGAACAAGTCTTGACACCTATAATAGTAGATAGGATTTTGTTCAGTGTTATCAAATTCATAATATTTAAATAAAACGTTAAAAAAAAGTTGTTCACATCAGTTCCACGAAATATTAAAAGCCAAAGTGAAGCTTCTCTACACAAGAATAAAAGGAAAACAGTACCATAATTAGTACAGTAACTGCTTTTACTGTTAGCGTCAACTATTTATTAATTTATTTGACATTACTGCTCTATCGTTTCAGATAATTCAATTAACAAAATGAACTTATTCAAATCTGAAGTGACAATTCTGGCACTAAGAGGCTTTCAGGATGAATCACATTATTACCTAGTTTTGGATCTAATATGATGAACCATCAAGCAGTGCATCGCGTCTGTGCTTAGAGAATGATTTGCATTGTAGAAAAGCTCTGTGGCACATATCAGCAACTTTGCAACCTCTCAAATATAAAAATTCATTAAGGGCATTTTTATGTGCAATGTAACATAAGACAGTGTTTTGAAATCTGCTAATGGTTGCAAAGTTCTCAATCTGTTATATTTCTTGCAGTCAGTTTTGCATCCCTTATTTTCCATCAAGGCTTAGGCTTTTTAAAAAAACTCTATTGTTTCATTACTGGCTGTAAGAGAATTTTCAAATCACTGTCTCATGTCCTTCATTACGTAGCAATCTGCACGTTTCCTTTCAGAGCCTGCCTCTGCAGCCCAGCACTGAACTTTCTGCTGCAATTGAAGCTCACATATGTGGGGTGGATCTGGGATTCCAGTAACAGACCCTGCCTACACACAGCTTTGATTCAGGTGTTGCAATGGCTTCCAGGTGCCTTACCACTGTCCTTCAACACACTATCTCCTGACCTAGCTGATCCTAAATCTGATATTTCAGACTCTGCAGAACCTAGCTGTGATGGGGAGGTACAATTGCTACCTGGAAAGCATGCCAGCATTTGGTTTTTTTTTTCCCTGGGAAAGGGACAAGAATGTTAGTTCTGTCACTGGAAGGAACACCTTTGAATATCTAATTTGGGCAAATACATAGACAAAACATGTTTCGACATTTTGATAGGAATTACTTTTAGTATACCATCTTGGAGATGGGTCTCATACCACTAAAAGTTAGTGTGCTGCCTACCACAAACCTTTTCGCACTAGCATGTATTCCACTGACAAGTGGGATGCCATCCAGAGGGACACTGACAGGCCTGAGGAGGGGGCTAATATGAACTTCATGAAATGCAATGAAGTGCAAGGTATTGCAGCTGGACTGGGACAATCACCCGTATCAGTACAGGCTGGGTGGTGAACTGAGAGTAGCCCTGTTAAGAAAGACTTAGGGATTTCAGTGGATAAAAGCCCCTGGATGTAACCTGCACCCCAGAAAGCCAACAGTACACAGGGTTAAACCAAAAGAGGCCTGAAGAGCGGGTGGAGAGAGGTGATTTTCCCTTTTCCCCTTCTCTGCCCTGGTGAGATCCTATAGAGAACTATGGGATAGAGAACTGCTTCCAGCTCAGGGGGCCTCAGCACAGGAAAGACAGGCAGGCTGTGAAGTCAGGCTGAGAGAGCTGGGGCTGTTTAGCGTGGAGAACAGAAGGCTCTGGGATGAACTAATTGTGGCTTTTCAATATATGAAGTGGATTTAGAAGAAAGATGGGGACAGACTTTTTACCATAGGACAATGAATGAGGGGTAGCAGTTTAAAACTGAAAGAGGACAGATTTAAATAGGTACATGGAACAATTTCCTTACTGTGAGAGTGGTGAGGCACTTGAACAAGTTGCCCAGAGAAGGTGTGGATTTGGATCCCTGGAAGATGGATGGTGGTTTGAGCAATCTGGCCTAGTAGAAGATGTCCCTGACCATGGCAGTGGGGTTGGACTAGGTGATTGTTAAAGGCTCCTTCCAAACTAAACCATTCTGTGATTCCCTGAAATGCTCTATACTATACTGGGCAATTTGCATGTCCCTGTATTTCTTCACAAAGCATGCCTGCCTAGTCTTTAGCTGATTTATACTACAGCAAAATATAGGTATCCCAAACAGAAGCCCTGGTACCAGCTGACTACACGGAGTTCTTACTAACTACTAGCTCCCAAGTACAGACATCTGAAACACTGCCATGACTAGTGATGACTGATGCCCTTCTGCTCTAATTGGGGTGTTTTTTAACCTGTAGCTTTAAAGATCAGACCTTGCCTGAAATGTATGAAAAGCTCAAACTGGAACAAGTACAACTTACAAAAATAATTAAAAAACAAAACAAACACAAAGCAAAAAATCTCCCAACAATAGAAAAGAAATTAAATACAACAGATAACTGGAAAGGTTTCTTGGCTGACTATTAGGAATTTTTTGGTACTTTTTTTCTTTTCCCTTGTTTGAATACACAAATTTCCTAATTGTGTCGGTAGAGAGAGAAGTTGTGCCAGTATGTTCCTGAGGACTAATATGTTAAAGAGACCAAGCTGAAGCTTTGTTAGAAAGCCAGCTACAACTGTACACAATAACAACTGCTATAATCACCAGACTCAACTGTTGCTTTTCTCTCTTGAGTACTTTATGACAGAATTATGATCCTTGTATCTGTAAATATCATCCTTATCATAATCATGATGAGAAGACTAAGGTACAGTGATCAGGAATTACAAAGTATTGGCAACCACGAACACAGACCTTGTGTTGTGTCATCTACATAAATGTGTATATAAAATATACACCAGACAAGTGATTAGTACCTAATGTCAGCAAAGGCTCACCCTGTCAATGTTCAGGGCTTGGAGTACAGCTTTAGACACAAAATGACCTTGATCTGATTTTTATTTTGTGGAGAAGTTGAGAAAGCTTTTCTCTCTGGTAATGGTGTTTCACAATCCTCCTTCTGCACTTCCTTGGTCTGACTGCAGCTCCCCCAACTCCTATCACTGGCGGTGGATCTCTATAAACCTAGACAATGTTATACCTGTCATGGGTGTCCAAAGCTGGCTCCATGACATTTCTACAAGGTGTGGAAGAATAACTGATGGACTTCTACACTGCTAATAGTAGCCAACCTGCTCTCCCAGGTTGCTTTGGAGCTTGCTCAAAGTCTGCACTTAAGAGCTGGCTTGCATCCAAGCACTTCATTTGTTAGATTATTTGAATCTAGGACCAGATGTGCTAAAATGCTTTCAGAAAGAAGAGCATTTTACCCTGCAGTGGTCATGGCTCTTTGAGATGTGCAATAACCTGCATACAGTAAGCTTGCTGAACACAGTAATGAATTCAATAATGTGAATTATCATAATGTCCAGGATCCCAAATCATCCTTTGGAGTGCTACCGTGCTAAAAGTTACTAGTCTGAGTCTATGGCATATTAAAGTACCTCAGACCCAGGTCCGAGGGGAAATGATTTCCCTTTCTCCTTCAGATTAAAGAAACAGAACATATGGCTGTATTGCTTCAAAGGCATTCCTACAGGGCACTGCGTGGTACACTGGGGACATAGCTGTGTGCACAGTCACTGAAGGACCTGTGAGGAAAGTCACTTAGTCTCCTGTGGTGTTACTGATGCCTACAAAGGAGAAATTTTCAGGCCGATGAAAAGAGGATATATGTCCCTGTCATGAAGAAAGGTCTCCTTGAGTGCCAGAAGTGATTTATAGGGTACATTTGCTTCCAGCAGCAGGGAGGCAGCCAGGTTTCACCTGTAAGAATTGAAGGCAAAGGCCAAAAAGGAACTAATATTCAAGGAGCTCTGCTCCATGATCAGGCTTTAGGGATGTTGTCCTGGGTATTAGTTGTTTCCTTTCCTATCCCTGAGCTCAGACAATGATCTCCCATCTCGGAAATCCCTGTAGTGCCTGGTGCTAGTGCAGAGTGTATCCCCATCTGCTTTAGTGACACGGGAGTCTACCTTGCAATGTGGGCCTTAGAGGTCCTTTATGTTCCTTTAGGGAACAGAAGGGCTCAGCATACTGCTGGGTGTCAGACATCTTCATCACATTTCAAGTAAAAAAGCTGTCCTACACACAGTCTTGAGCTTGAAAAGGAATAGGAGGGAAAGGTAGAGCTGATAAATACTCACAGACTAATGACTCGGCACCACAAACAAGAGCAGAATTCCCACATAGTAAATTATACAAGAAACAATCCACCAAAAGCAGTATTAATTTAAAAAATCTGATAATTAATTTCTCCCTATCAACTTCTAGATCTGAGTAAATTCAAGCTAGCAGTTACAGACTTGTAAGAGTCCTGGAAGTATTGACTGCCCTGTGGGTGGAGGGAGGAGGTTTACAAAGGAAACACAGAGCATGAGAGTGCAAGGACATAAATGCTATTTATTCTCTGCTTTAAACTGTGAGAATATGCATCTGTGGAAGACAGCATCTCAATGCTTCATTAAAGCTGGAAACGTTCCCATATGTGTAAAATGCAGGATTTGTAAAATGTCTCTATATTAATCTAACTTTATTTAATGGAGTGAAGAGGCAGAGAAATGGGCTGCTCTTGTCCTGCTGCTTGGTGCCTGAGGACTGGCTAACCTTGGTGGTGGCAGGTGGGCAGGACAGAGTGAAGGTGCTGCCTGGTAGCCAGGCTGGGATGGGAGCACCTCGGGCACTGCCTGCCCTGGGCTGGCTGATATCCAGCCGGCTGTGGTTAATGACAGAGCTGCATCTTATGGAAATCATGTGCAATTCCAACACAGGCAGCTTTCCAGAGGGGTCCTTGCACAGTAATATGCTAATGTGGTGCCTTAAAGGTTCATGAAAGTGAAGTAACGGCATGCCAGCATTTGGTTAACAGTTATGCAGCTCTTTTTGACATACAGAAGAGATTGCACTCTGAATTTTCATCACAAGCATATTAGATGTGGAACACCAAGTGGATTTTAAGTAACAGTCTCAGAAGAAAATAATCAAGGTCATCATGCTTAATTTTTAGAATATAATTGACTATTCTATTTTTTTTTCCCAAAGAACTAAAGTTACTGCTTGACAGTAGTACCTTATGGCATTCCCTGATCTTTTATCTTTAGTTGATTTATTTCAAGAGAAATATATCAACAACTAATGTAGCCTGAAAACTCATACCACACTGCCATTCATTATAAACAATTCCCATACACATATTATCATTTTGCATAGACCCCACAAACAGAAGTGAATTGTGAACCCATGGGTGTGCATTATATATCCTTCACAAATGGCAGAAAAATTAATGCCAATCATGACCATGCATCTATATATTTGTCAAAGGTGTGAAAAATTGATTTTTTATAGTATCATTAGAATCTTATTTTGAACATTCCCATGAAAGCCTAAACCAAAAAACGTGAAATGAACAAACAGAAATAAAAGTCCTAAAAGAAAAAAACTACAAATTAATTTGCTTTTAATTACTTCAATAGAATTCAACACAAACAAAAAAAAAAAGTATTCTAAATGTTAGGTAAGATTAGACAAGAAAAGACTTAATAAGTAACATATTCAGCTTCAGTATATACCTCTAAAGGAATAGATCTAATGAGACGCTGTCATTTTAGAACAAATTTTGCAAAGCACTGAACAAACTTTTTCAAATAAGATGTTCCTAATAATTCACTGCCACCAATACCTAGTTATACCTTTAACATACCTTGTTATAATATGCACCTGATATGCCAAAGAAATGAATAAACTTTTAAAAGTATCAGTATAAACACATACAATCTTTAAAGATGCAGATAGAATCACAAAATGGTTTTGGTTGAAAGGGACCTTAAAGATCATCCAGTTCCAAGCCCCCTGCCATGGGCAGAGACACCTTCCACTAGATCAGATTGCTCAAAGGTGCACCCAGCCTGGCCTTGCACCCTTCCAGGGATGGGCATCCACAGCTTCCCTGGGCAACCTGTTCCAGTGTCTCACCAACCTCACACAAAAGAATCTCCACCTAATACCTAACCCAAACCTACCCTCTTTCAGTTTAAAGCCATCAACCCTTGTGGTATCACTACATGACACCTTGTAAAAAGTCCCTCTCTGGCTCTCCCCTCTATGCACTGGTAGGCCACAATAAGGTTTTCCTGGAGGCTTCTCTTCTCCAGGCTGAATAACTCAAACTATCTTAGCCTTTCCTCATATGAGAGGTGCTCCAATCCTCTCATTACCTTTGTGGCCTCCTCTGGACTCACTCCACACGCTTCTTTAGCTGGGGCCCCAGAGCTGGACACAGTACTCCAGGTGGGATCTCAGGAGAGCAGAGTAGAGGGGAACAACCACCTCCTCAACCTGCTGGTCATGCTTTTGATGCAGCCCAGGACACAACTGGCTTTTTGGGCTGCAAACATGTTTTGCAGGTCATGTTTAGTTTCTTGCCAATGAACACCTCCAAGTCCTTCCACCCAGGACTGCCCTCAATCCAGTCTCCACCAGATTTACCCAATATGGAACATACCCAGATTTACCCAGATGCAGATTGCTGAAGAAGCCAAAATCTTTCTTCCAAAGTGCAGGATTGTGAGCTTCCTGTGCACCCTCCTTGCTGCCCTGGTTAGGTGGTCTGTAGCAGACCCCCACATAATGTCACCTGTTCCCTGCTCTTCCATAAGCTCCCAGCCAGCTCCTTATCTATCTCCAGACAGTGCTGTATGCACTCCAGCACTGACATCCACTGACACAGAGGGTTACAGGACCTCCTTGTCTCCTCTGCCTGTCTTTCCTAAACATCTTGCATATTTTCATTCCAACACTCCAATCACAAGAGTCATCCCACAGGCCTCTGTGATGCCAATAAGATCATAGACCTGCACACATGCACATGCCTCTAACTTCTCTTGTTCACTCCCCATGTAGTGTGTGTTTGCATAGATGCATTCAAGATGGGCCTCTGATGAAGCCAACTTACTGGCTGGAGTGGATGGAATTCCTTTGTGCTGTTCTTCAGGTGCTCTTGTGCTGACCTGTGATCCCACTCCATGTGGGCACCCATGTCTGCCACAGGTATCAGACTGGTAGGAGTGGGATGGATTGAGGTTCCTCTCATCCAGCAGACCTCCACTTTAAAGAGAGCTTTAAACTTTCATTTAAAGCCCTCTTCCTCATGCCTATGACTGAAAATGTTCTTCTTCTCTGACAGATGAAGCCAATCAGCCCCACCAGGCCAGGTTTCTCAAGCAAGTCCCATGCTCTAAAATATGTGAATGTCTCTCTGGGGTACTAGTTCTGCAACCATTTGTCAATTTTCCAGATTTGACCGGCCCTTTCAAACTCCTTTTTTACGGCTGGGAGGATTGATTAAAAAATTATCTGCACTCCCAACTTCCTTTCTGCTGCTCCCAGGGCTCTGTAATCCATCTTGACTGTTTTTGTTTCCTCAGACTGTATCCCTGGTGCCATGTGAAATAAGAGCAGCAGATAGAAGTCAGAGGACAGTATGAGGCTTGGCAGTCTATTGGTGACAACCTGTCTTGGGGTCACAGCCGGAGAGACACACCCCTAATACAAGGCTCTGGCAGACATCACACCTCTCTAGAGAGCACCTGATGCTGGCAAATAAGACTCTCAGAAGAGAGTTACCTACTACCATCACCTCTTGCCTTTTCTTAGTTGCTTTCATTGTTATATGGGGGGGTTAGGGGGTAAGACTCCTTACTCAGCTCCATCATCTCTCCTGTGTGATGTGTCTCTCCTTACTCAGTCTGCACAGCAGTGAAGCAGTTCTGCAGAGGCACCTCAGGTTTTGGGGAGGCATCTTCCTCCTGCAGGTCCTTGCTTACATTCTGCTATGTTATTGCTCCCCCTCCCTTCTGTGTGTGCTAGTGGGGGAGGTTTTGGCTGTTTGGCCATGGGCTGTGGGTCTCCTGCAGACTGCACTTGGAAGCAGCTATGCAACTCCACTGAACCAGCTATACAACTTCTTCTCAGCCACCCTGATGCTATGCAGTCTTCCTGCTGCCTCCTGCAGCTCAGCCACCTGCCACAGGAGCTCCTTCACCTGGCACACCTTTGGCAGGCAGGTCTGCTGTCCTGTCCCTGCCGCAGGAGAAGCCTCTATTCACTTTCTGCAGTCTGAGTTCTGCACTGCAGTCTTGTCCTTCACCAGCCCTGTCTGCATGGAGGCATTGGCCTCTGACAGGACACATGGCGCAGATCCCCCATCTGAGCTGCATCCTTTGCTCTCAGATAAGTGCCCACCATTCTGCCTTGGCAGTCAGGTGGGATGAGTGCCCCTAAGCTGTGCAGATGGCTACAGAATGGTGCTTGTCTGCACTTGGCCAGTGGATGTCCCTCCTCTGAGTCATCACCCTCCCTGCGCACCCTGCCGAGCAAACTGCCACACCATGACCCGTCTGCCTGCCCTGGCCACGGTGCTCCTGGACACAGTGCTCACTAGAGCTGCCTACTTTGGGAAGAGGGATTGGCCACCATTACTCCTGGCCTCGCACATGCCAGGAGAGTAAGCCACTCTCATAAGAGCAGCTGGCTCCCAGTGGGTCTCTGTGCTCCCCTGGGGCTTCCCTGGCTGAGGAATCCCCATGTGAGCCACGCTCCCCTGCTCTGCTGCAGAACACACCTGCACCAGAGCAGATCACCTCAGTGGATGTCACGTTTTAGTCCTATCACCAAGTTGCTCATTTCCCTAAAACACTGGAGCATACCTCCTAAAATACATAATATGTATAATTGCTCCATATACACCTTTAAAATATTATACCTTATTATCCCTATCACAACATAATCAGCATGCAAAATCAAACATTCTTTTCAGATGAGATAACTGTGGTTCTCTTGAGGGCACTACATCAATGTAGTTATTTCCTCTTGCACACAATTAAAATTCAACTATAAAACAGAGAGTATGAGACATTTAAATATAAAACTTCAATACTGAAAACCAAAAGCTCTTGTCTGGAAGCCCAAATGCAGATTTTGGAATCTAAATTTTTAGAACAATCTTCTAGCACTATCCTCTACTGTTTAGCTTAGTACACTTCTATAATTTCATTATGAAGTTACTGCTAACGCATGAAAATACTGTTTATTATAGTACTTAGATCAACTTATACATAAGTAAACATTAATATTTTTCTTTTCAGGATGTTAAAAATCTTGTCATACTCCTTTAACATGTTTTTTAAGCAATATTCCTAAAGATCGGATATTATTTGCTATTACATCACTTTGGAATTAATTGCTCCAAATAAATCTGTGCAAAGTGAAGGAAATAAGCAATTTATTTCATTTTTTTCAAAGCAATAAAATAAGAACTAGTACAAGGGTGCAAATCTAACTGTAGTTCATCCATCCAGAAACAGAATACTGACTTCAAAGACAGATAGTGAGGTCTGACTGAATTTTTTCAATGAGTTTGATATTTTCAATTACAAATATCACTATTATAATTATTATTGTTATTATTGTTATTGTTATTGTTACATAAAGAACAACATACATAAAAACAGATGATCCATTTACCTGGCTGTACCCCCTACTAAATTCAACTGATACATATTGGCATTGATTTATTTTACACAGACTAAAAATTGACTGCCAAAGTTTAGAATTTAACCTAATAACATTCCTAAATCTCTAGGACTGAGCTTTGAAAAGCCAGTTAGGTCATACATAAATCAAACTCTGCTTCAGAGATCACTGCTGCAACTCTGCCCTTTGCATTCAAAATGTTCAATCCATCTTCAGCATTTTATAAGATGAAAAAGTATTTTCACTTGGATAACAAGAGAGCTATTCTGATTATAGAGTTTTCTGGAATGTGTTGGATGAAAGACGATTTTTTTAATTTAAAAACATTAACTTGTGGTATCTGGAAAAATGTGCATCATAGGCCAAAGTTATGACAGATGATTGCTTGCCTTTAAAAGCTGCCTCTCTGTGTGCCAAGAAAGGTTCTCTCTGAGCCTGGGTGAGACAGAGGGCATCAGCTTTCAGGTTCCCACTTTGAATTAGGCCTAGGCTCAAAGACACATCTACTCTGTGGGTAAGATCTGTTCCAAATCCAGCTTTGCCATTCTTCATACTACTTCTGGGCAAGAATACCCAAGCTCTGCAGCTCACAGGCAATGTGCCTACAAATGTTTTCAATCCCAACAGCCCAGATACTTGTGCTGATGAACTGGAAAGCTTAGACCTGAGCTAGATCTTTCAGACTCAGTTTTTATCAGTGAGAATAGATGCTTTAAGCCTGAGGCATATCCAAACCAAATTGTCCACAGTTTTCCTGAAAGTCTGTCAAGCAGTGAGCAGCCTGAACTTCCAAACCACCAAGCAAGGACTTTTGAGTTTCTGAGATGGATGTGAAGAATCTGCCCCGAGGTCACAGCCCTTGGGAAACTGGCAGGACAAACTGGCAGGCTCTGCTAGCTAAATGGTGATGCTCACAAGAATGACAAACTGTGGCTCCAGAAGGACATGCTCCTTCAAGAACACCACATTTCTGCGACATGTTCAAAAAACTGTGTCACTGCTGGTGAACTGAAAGCTCCAGTCTGTGATGGGGTCTAGTCCTTACATGCTGCTTCCCACATAGGAAGTGTACCCTGAAGCCTTGTCTATGCTCACTGAATTAGCTCTTCACCCCTTGGACAAGGCATGATCCCTCAGACTGGAGCTCATGTTCCCCAGCCATAAGGATTAGGGCTGGTGTGTGAGGACATACACACAACTACTCACTCCTGGGTGCCCCTATGTATGAGGAAGGCAGACCAAGGAACACAAACCATTACACTTCAGTTTGGACATGCAACATAACTGACTTGTTATGGTGGAAATGCAAAGGATCAGGCTTAGCAGTGAGCTCCCCTGCCTCCATGAACCAGCAGCTGTTTTCTCATACACAGCTTCAAAGTTCTTGAGTGAATGAACTACTGTGCTGTATGGTTAAGGCTGTAACATGTTTATTAGATGAAGATAATCTGCCACCCCTAAGATGTGATTGATTAACTTCCATTACAGTCAGTGAAGTTGACAATCCTGTACGAAGTAGCTACATATCTGGCTCTGCATAGCAAATGAAAACACACTGAACTTTATTTAATATACTTAAATACAGAAAGAGTAGTACTTTTTCATTCTGCTCTGGTTAAAATGAAATGTAACCAGAAATCAGAAACAGAGTTGGAAAATAACTAGCATTGTTATATTTTTAGATAAATCTGAAAAATAAGTCTTATACATGCAACTCATTGGTGCTTCTTATGTCCAAAACAATCATATCTTTAAATACAGCTGCCTTAATGGAAGAAAAAGCTACTTTAAAATTTAAAGAAACCAGCTATTTTACTGTAAGTATAAAAAATAAATACTCTAAGGAATGGAAGAAAAAAAAACATGTTCAATAATTTCATTACATTCTAAGATGCCAAATCATCTGTGAGTGGTTTCTTTTTAGATGAAAAGAAATCAAAATATAGGACAGATGTTGGACAAACCACATTTGAGGTCTATCACACACTGGCATTTTTCAAATTATTTTGGCTCATCTATTGAATAAGGTGTATTTTGCTTGATTTTGAAAAGGGAAACATCAGGAAATATTTAAAGGCCAATTGCTGCCAATTAACTTTGATCAGCAAAAGTTGCATTTGAATCTTTTAGATTCTTTTGCTGTCTGGAATAACACACTATTCTAAAATCCAGCAAAACAACAACTTGATGATTAATGTGTGTTGGCAGCCCCACCACAAGCTTGCTTAACAGCTGGATTTTAAATAAACAGCTGTCTTCACTATGATGGGAAAGAAATCTGACTGTTTTCATGTTTTTGCGTTATTAAAATGTGATCAGAAATTGCTTTTTTCCCTTTTAAGATGAAACAGCCAGGCATTACAGTGACAGTCTCTTTCAGCAGTTTGGAGAGCTTTGGAAGGATCTGCCAAGCGTTGCCAAACCATGTGTAGGCTGTGTAGGCTAAAAAAGCCCCTGGCAAGGCACCCGCAGCTCCTCGCTGCCGGCAGAGGCACCCTGGCACAGAACACCCCGAGCCTGCTGCAGGCACAGCAGCCCCAGGAACAGCCCACAGACAGCCCATACAACACTTATGATGTCCCTTGGGGCTAAGGTAACACTTGCCCACCGTGGGATGTAAGCAAGAAATCTGTACCCAGCCATCAACTGTTACTAGAAGCTGGAGTTTAACATTTAATGGCCGGTGCAGACTATTGAATTCTGTATGTTTATAGGCTCCTTCGGTGTATCCACTTCTGAAACTTGTCTACTGTCATCATAAGTGCTAAAATCTATGAGGACAAAACTCTACCATTTAAACAGGAGTAACCTTTAAAGGCCAGTGCAGACATTTAGTGCAGATATTATTACATATCCTAATGACTAAATGATATAGCTATTTTCTAAGCATTTCCATGTTGAAACTCTGCAAATAATTGTCAAAGCATCTAACAACACATAAAACCAGACAAATATTAAATATTAGATCATCTCTGTGTGTTTTAAAAGAATGAACACTTACTTCTAAATCGTTAAAGAATAGATGCGTGTCCGCCAAATTGAAAATCATCTCTTCCATTCGGAGTCCAAGGGACACAGAAGTGGGAGGATCCTTAAAGAAGAAATTAAGCAAGTACACCATCAATACTAACACACATACCCAAATACAAACTGGAGGAACAGCTTTTCATAACATACTACTTGTATCAAATGCAACATCTGCTTTGTCAGTTTCAGTTCAGTAACTGTCTTACCCTGTACTACAACTTCCCAGCAACACTCAAAAATATCACTTAAACTCAACTGACTCCTTGATTTTGCAGTGGGACTTCTGTCAGTGCATCCCTGGCACTGGCTCTTTGCCCTCTGTGCAAAAGGGCAAATCCATTTCATCTAAAACTTCTCCAGATTCTACAACTGTTCACAAGTTTTATGATCAAGCAGGGGTATGATTATACTATTGTTACTCAAAATAAACTGGTCACAAATGACAGGACTCAGTCCTGGGAATACCTAGTGACTTTAAAGCAAGGAACTATTGATGTTTTATTTGCAAATGGTAATTATATTTAAAACCACTCCTTGATTGTCAAAAAAGCTTTAATTATGTTTCCAGTTTGGCCCACCCATGCAGAGTGAACAAAACTATTGTTTGTTATTAATACATAACACACTTCAACTTCTCTACAGAAATTACCGTAACAACTTACTCCTTACTGAGCTAATAAACTCAAAAAGCATGTTCAGCATTGTGGTTACCAAATGCATTACAGATGTTTGTCTTGTTTTGATTTTTTTGGTGTTTTATATATTTTCAATCTGAAAAATTGAAAAGAGACCCTAATACATACATTTGATATAGAGTTTCTCATTTATAATGCCAAGTCTATCCAAGAGCACAGGAGCATGAGTTTGAAAGAACATGTTATATTATCCCATAACAGCCTCTATTAATAATGTTAGTTTGTTAGGAATTATATTTTAAATAGAACTGAAGAAGTGGCAACCCATATTTTACTTAAAATAAGCTAATATTCTAAACTTGATGACAAGTCACAGTTAAAAAGCAAGAGATGCAGTCCTTAGTTTCTTTTTCCACCTCTCAATCAAATTAACAGATACTCCAACATGATCTCTGAACTTTCAAACATTTTTCTGTAACTACTGGTTAAAAAGGCAAAATGCATCAGCAGTGAAGATCTGGAAAAGAATGGTGATTTGGCAGACTGTTTGCCTTCTGGAAATGCCAAAACCCAAGAACTGCTATCCAGAGAAAGAATTTTTGAAATTTCATAGCAAAGCTACACTGAGCAGACAAAATATCTATTCTTGAACTCACATCCATTAAGTTTTTTTTAAATTAAAAAAAAATAGTCCTTATAAATGGGGAAAAAATTTGCATCATGCTATTTTGACGAACTTTGCCCTTAAAAATAAGTCTTTTATTTAAACTGGAACAGCCAAAAAAACAAAACCAAAAAGGAATATTTGGCTTCTTAGTTCAAATGGAAACACTTTGAAATATGAACAAAAGTATTCTGTCTCTCTGTTTTAATATTGTTCTATTTGTAGACCTATGCCTTCCTCTGCTTTACTTTTGTAGGCATGTGAGGTGGAAAGCAGGTGGTATTTTCTCTCTAGCAAGGCCTGAGGCTTCTTCTCCCTCTGACATTTCTGTTTATCTTTGTGGCCAGTTAGCAGCTCATCATCCTACACAGCTCATCGGACTTCTTTTTTTTTTAAACAGACAAAGATTTCTGTTGTGCCTGAGCAGTAACAGAAGACACCTCACAGGAGCCTCTGCTCTAGTTATTACAGGAATGATATGGGCTAAAGGTCTAAGATGCAAATGAAGATCACTAGCTACATCTTGAGTATCAACTACCAATTCAACAAGGTACAAATAATTCCCTTCTGACTTCCATCCTGAATAGGAACATCATTTGGAAAAGCAGAATAAATGGGTAACAGAGAATGATATTGGTTATGAACCCATTTGACTAATTTTAAACTAATGGCTGCAAATATATATTTTACATTTCAGTGTACATGACTTGCTTTTTTTATTATTGAACATTTTTATCACATTTCTGAGTCTGTAAAAAGAGACTTTGTAAAGCTTTATAACCATTTTGCTCCAAGGTATTTTTACATGGCAGAAATAAAACAGAATAGTTTTCTCCAAAGTAATACTAAAATAATGTCATTTATTAGGTTAATTTAATTAGGCAGAAAAAATATAAGAAACTCATTGGCACCTACTGAAAGTGTCAGATTAAATAACACAAAAGCTAAAAGAAGAAACTGAATGGATTGCTTTTCAAAGAAAGCTTAATTCCTAGTTTAAATACAATCTTTTTGTATAGGAAGTTTCACTTATCACAAAAACTATGTTAAATGGTAGCTACATATTTAACAGAGGCAAAAACCTTATCTGCATTAGCGTTTTAAATATCTGTGTAGTCACAAACTTGCAATTGCTCTAATGAAAAGCACAAGAACCTTGGTTTAAAGCATCATAGTATATCAAACTCTGCCATCAGACATTACAGTGGGGGCTGTAAACTTTAAAAAAAGACAAGGCTAGAAACAAGGTTTTAAAAAAATAATCCCACACCCAACCTTCTTTTGCAATTTTAAGCCACTAATTGCTAACTAATTATTGTGAGGTGTCACACAATGAGTAGGAAAGCTAACAATCTCCTCTGGTTGCCTGGGATTTGCAGGTTCACTCAGTGTCTTTTCAGGTATGGTCAAAATCAGGTACAAATCTCTGAGGGAGGTACAGTTTAACTAAAGAAAAGAAATACCAATGTCAAACTGCTTAAGTAGGTCTTTTGTTTTGAATGCTGGCATTGGAGCCAAAACATTGCCTGTATGTCATTTCTAAATTCTACCTACTTGATTTCTTTGTTTTGTGGAGAAAGAAGAAGCTGAAAAACAGGAAAGTTCACTTTGGGTACCAGGCTTATTTTCCACTTAAGCCTACAGGTCACAAATGAAGGGTTAAGTGAAACCAGGCTTTGTTTTTCTCTATCACTAAAGTATATTAAACCACATTAAAATAGCTTATAATTTAAAGGAAAATTCCTTTAAAACCTCTGCATATAACTGCTTTCACTGGAGATGGAAATGTATGTAAAGACCACAGTATTCTGTGCCAATGCTGAGATGTATTTTCACCTGCTACAAGATCTTAAAGGGCTCCAACTTTTTCCAAATGCCAAAACTTAATCAGCCCTAATGTCAATTAAACTAACTGGTAACTTTATATTTGATCAATACATCTCCCTCTGTACATAGTTAAAAAAAACCAAAAGCAAACGAAAATGTTTTGGGTTTTTTGTCTAATCTTCTGGAAGGGCATATTCTTAGAGTTTCATATATTTCCATTAAATTCACTAAATTCAAATAATCCTTAAATAAAAACGTAGTGCTTTATGGAGTAATTTTTGCCATGACTGCGTAAATTGAAAAATAAGGGTGTTATTATGTCACAACAAAACTGAAGGAAAAAACCAGAGGAAAATAGAGCACAATAGCAGCTAAAGGAGAGCAGGTGATAAAAACAGATGAAAAAGTAAGAAGATACAGAAAAAGGTGGCACAAGGAAGAAGCTAGGAAGAATGAGGTAGAGAATTAGGCAAAGAAAATCAATCCCTTCAGCAGCAAGGCCAAACATCATTCATAGTCATTCACCATGAAACTCACTCAGGCATTATGAAAAGAGCTGAATGCCAAGTTGCCAAATCCCCTATTATTTAATTAGGACATTTTTATTTGTTTGAAGATCCAGCTTTTGTGTCTTAATGATTATGTGATCACCCTAGATTTAATTTTTTAAAAGGGCATTTATAGCCCTCACCATAGTGCAGATTGATAAAGGAACATGATGTTGGATTGCTCATAAACAAGAATACAGGTGAAAAGAACAATAATTCCCTTCAACTTTCTTTTTTTTTCAGATTAACTTATGGTCCGGATTTCTGATTTTAAAGGCCATTAATCACAGGCAAACCCTCTTTTAAAAACATGCACCTTCTGCTGCCACAAATAAACCCTAAAATTCTCATGTTTTAGCATGTTTGCTTTGAACATTTGACACTGTCTTTCCAACATCCTTGGAAATTACTAACTGTTGTCTGAAGCTGTCAATAGCCCAAGAGACACTCTGATTTGAATGAAACCTTAAGAAAACAAAATCAGAATGGCCCCGTTTCATGACATCATCTGAGAGCCACAGACATGGCATGTTGCTATCCCTCACCAAAAAGATTTCGTATTTATCCAAAGATTAAGCAGCAATGCCATCATTCCTCTCAACATCAACAGTTGGCTGTCACTTAGCAATGCAGGAATATTGTGCCAGATGCCATGAAACCAGAGCCAGCTGGGCAAAAGCTGCTTCTTATGTAAACAGTGCCAACAGTGATGGAGCTGCAACCAGGAGTCAGCCCCCTCCTTGCAGCGTACGTATTTATATCTCGTTGCAACTGAAACCCAGCCACTTTCCTCAACTTCAGCCACCCAGCAATAAAGTGTTTATGTTCAGGTCCTAATTAATGAATCCACTACAGGGAACTAGTAACAAATGGAAAAAATATGCTCACATTAGTACCTCTATGGCAGTGACTAATTAATTAGGCTTTTCCAGCGCTACTCTGCTGGCCAAAAGCCAGTGGTGAGATTCTGTTGTCACTGAGCTTTCTTGTGAGCACTGGGACTTGTTCTCCTCAATCTGAACTAAATTGTCATAGATTTTGGGATACCACACAAAAGCTGGTTTAATTTGGAAAATGGAAAACTTTTGGTAAATATTTAATACTCTTCTATAAGTGCTTTTGGCCATACATATCCATACAATAATTGTTGAAACATTTAAGTTCTAGATTCTTTTTACTATCTAAATATAAACTAACAACACCTAGGAAACCAAGGCTGCTGAATTAACTAAATATAAACTAACAACACCTAGGAAACCAAGGCTGCTGAATTAACTTGCTTTTCTGACATACTATGAAAAAAACCTAATTATATTCCTCTAACAGGTACACTGTTATTACAGTAAACACTTCTGCAAACAAACCTTACCTGAACAAGCAAGAAAGGTTGCAAAGTAGTACTGCTTTAGATTTTTATAGATTTTATAGCAAAAATCTACTGAGAGAAACTCAGAATCTGACCCAGGCACAGACTGAACCGGAGGTAGCTTTGACCTTCACTCAGCTGGGTATAGGATAAAACCTTTTACTGCTAAATAGAAGCTTTACAAGAAGACAGAGGCATTACATGAAGCCAGACAAAACTGAAAAACAGCAAGAAGTTGTTCTTTACACACAGAAATTTTTGAGGTTAACAAAAAAAAATTGTAAAAAGTTATAACTCATAGGAGGTGAACATAAAAGGCTATAACAGATTTTAGCACAAGCTGTTAGCTTTCAAATACAATCCTGACAAAAAGAAGTCTGATCTCATAAGGACATTCCATTCATAAACTGTTCTTATTCACCTAAAATCATGTTTCTCTTCTGAGAATTACCAAGGAAATCCGCTGTCTGTAGACATATTCATCAGTTCAGTTATGATTTATAGACTGTGCATAATATAAAGATTTGACTCATAAGCAGACTTTCAAAAACATCAGTCAATATTTAGATTTTTAAAAAATCAAAGGCTAAAAATTTTAGACTAATCTGGCCATGTCCAAAAGCATTCTTCCTCATTCCCTCTCAATACAGAGCACAGCCAATCCATCATAGCAATCATTCCTGGAAATTCTTCACTCTCTGAGGGGATGCAGATCTTTGCAGATTTTGGTGATATCAACAGGTTTCAGACAACCTGTATCTACAAACCAAACCTCAAGTGATCAAAGTATTACTCCCAACACTGTTTAAATATGTACTGAATACAAGAGCTGAGTAACTGCGAAGCATGGACATGTGAAACAGCTTGATATTTTTTTATCTTGTAAGGCCAGTACCAGTTTGCCTCTAAAAATCAACTAATGCTCTGGCATTCCTTGTGTATCAACCATAAACCAGCAAATATTACAGAATATTTCCATCAGTTTCTCGACACTTACCCTTCCATATCTGTTAGCATAGGACCCTGTAAGCAAGGAATGGAAAATGATGATTGTCTCATCCAAATCCCAAATGAATACTCTCTGTAAAAAGAGAATCAAATCAATGTGTTCCTTTGTGAAGCTAATACTTGAAATGGAAAGTTAAAATCTGAATCAGTAAGCACACAAATGGGAAAATTGTACTGACATGGTTGCATATTAAAACCATAACTTCCCTGCCAATTATTTTCAATACCAACAAGTTTATTTTTTTCAGGGTAGGGTAATACAATCTGTCAGCTTTTTACTACAATTGCTATTATATCAAATCCTTCTATTAGAATAGAATTATAATATAGTCAAATAAACACAGAAAATGAGACTGTACAATGTAATTTTTGAAGCTTGATGTGAGATAGAAACTGAAATAAACAAAGAGAAGCATCTGAAAATTAAATCTTCTGGGTTAGAATTCTTTATTTCTGCAAGTCTTACAAAAGTCTTACAAAATTCATGTAAGTGCCCTTGAAAATTACCTCAAAAACCAAAACAAAGCAGATTGCTGCTAAGCACTTTATTTCTTTATAAAATTAACTTATGTTAATTTTAATGCATCTTAGGCATCTGAAGAACAAAAAACTATGAGCTTGGATGATGTATGTAGAAAACGTATGGCATCAGTAAATAATTCTTTTGCTTAGAGACAATGGAAAATACATGTTTTAAATTTGTCCTCTGACCACACACAAAATGATAACTTAATGAAAAATAAAGTGTTCAAATACAAACATTTTAAATCCTGGTGAGATTGTATTTCCCATGATGACAAATGGGGTAAGCTTCTGCAAAGGAAAAGTAATGCAGTGTGGACACTCATGTTGTGGTGTGTCATTGGAGATGTGTTCTCAACATAAACCATGGGCCACTGGGAGGAATGTGAACAGAGCATGAGAGAACAAACCCCACTATTGTGCTACAAGTGTCTCTTGTCCAAATGAAAACCTTTCTTTGCCTTGGGAAAAGATTGCTCCTTCTCTTTCTTTATTTTTTTTTCCCCTTTTTGTTTGTTTTGGTTTGTTTGTTTGTTTGCTTTGTTTAATCAAAAGGAGAAATAAACACCCAGTATTTTTCCAAGGAAGTAGAAGCTCTTCCTGAAGAAGGTTCTTTAGAAGAAAAATCCTATTTTCTATGAAAATACTGTTAGGAAAAAGGGAGTTTCAATGCCACTTTATTTTTGATGCGTAAATAACACTTCTTTGTGCAAAATAATGATAAAATAAAATAAAAATA
>VYZP01004757.1:1547-15233 GCA_013400635.1 Hypocryptadius cinnamomeus | reverse complement strand
CCTGCTGCTCAAAGGTATAAAGGAGCTATTATGAAACTGGCCTATTGCACTAGTGCCTTTCTGGGTTTTGGACTAATTTTTTAGAGAACAGAGATAAGGTAGCTCTGACTTTAACACAAACTAAACAATCTGCTTTCTCAACAAAAGACACTACTTCTAGATAATTACTACAGATGTGCACTAAACCTCCTCTTTCAAGTAGGCAAGAATACTGTAGCTACTATTCAAAATGTCAATAAGTTTGAAATATAATGGAAGGTTAGTGAAAATCATACCTCTGTTCAGTAACACTCTGCATTGTATCTCTTTCCTCTTTTTAATTCCTTTTCTTATTATTTACTTTCTGAAATACATGTATTTTCCAGTTTAGCCTGAAAGAAATGTGTGATATGAGTTTGGTAGTTGGCTCAGCTATATGTTTCCTCTGTGGTTTGGTCCTTCATCTGTGAAATGAGAATATTACTTTATAAAGGTGTCATGAAGATAAATTCTGTTAATTTATTGTGAAGTTCTCGTATGTAGAACCCCTGGTTAAATTGTTCCTCTCATCTTCTGCCTCTCTAGATTTGCTTTTTCAATCAAATTTCCCTCTGTGAATTTTACGTAGATGCCTTTTCTATTTCTCATAATGTAGCTTACCCCAAATTCAAATAATGTAAAACACTGTTTGTTTATCTTGTTAATTCATTTGTCAGATGGCCTTGACTATCTTGTACTATTTCCTTCCACATGGGCATTGATCTAGTAAGTTTCTGTTGTTTCTGCTGTCTGCTTGAGTTTCTTTTGAGAAATGACGTATCGACATATCTGACACATTGTCCTTGACTGATCAATGAATTTGAGGACTAGAAATCATTATATAATGTGTTAAGAACTGGATTTTCAAGCTGAGGTCCTGTCTACATCCAAGATTTTTTTTTTCTGAATGCTTCATGGCCTTTAAAATACACAGGTACAGACTTTTCCTAGTCTCACTTTTTACTGGGCTCATTGATCTATTTAGAGTCTACTTTACAGACAGCTGAATTGGCAAAACTGGGAGTGCAGCAAACTGAATATATCTGGAGCTAGTTTTGCCACCAGAGAAATCACAAAGTGCTATTGTGTCTCCTGTCAGTTTGGCAGCTTTAAATCTGCATTCAGACTATTTTAGGGCTGACACCAATATGTTTGCTAGCTTGCCTCCCTTCAAGAGTACGAAAGAAACTGCAGATTCTCTTTGTGGAAAACAAAAGCAAGAGAACACCGTAAGCCCTTTCTGCAGGAAGATTCTGTGCAACCAATAGGAAAGTAACAAGAAAAGAACAAGGTGGAGAGAAAAGCAATCCCAAACAGAAAACTTATCACACTTATTGGAGTACCTACCCTAGTGTACCAGGACACTGTGTCAAAAGAGGGCTGTGGAGACTAAAGATAGAATAGAAACAACTTCTTCCCTCTCATATGAAGAGCAGAAATAAAACCAGTACTTCCTGTATTTAATGTTTAAGATCCCTCTCAATGTTTACTGGGTAACTTAATTTTACTTTCCACACCTATTTTTAAATGCCTGTTAAGTCCCACTTAGTCCCTTGGCATTAACAAGGTATGTTGCAAATAAGCAAGGCTAATAGGATGCAAAATTAATAATTGTGTTTGTTAAGCCTTATATTCTCATCTCAAGTTAAATACTCCTAGGAAGAAATTTATTTTTTGTTCTCTAGAAAAAAGAAATTTTTAAAAGAAAAATTAGGAACACTTAAAGAAAAATGTTTGTCTTCAAAAAAATTCTTAAATGGAAAAGTAAAAGACACTACATTGAAAACATTTCATATATTTGGAGCCATATATATTTACAGAGTTCTAAATCTATGCTTATTTCATAGCTTTTTGGAACACTTTATGGTTGTGTATCTGCCTTCTGTGGTAGATATTTTATGACTTCAGTTGTCCTGTAGAATAAGTTACACAAGTATTTATGCAACAGCTTCCCCTGACATGCAGTGAGTACAACAGTGAATCACTCAACTGTGTATGCTTCGGCAACCCAAAGGCTCAAAGCCATAAATCAGATAGGATCTGATAGTTGACCCAGATTTTTAAAAAGAAAGATTACACTGTACTTGTTGGTTTTTTTAGTGACATCTGTCTCTCAAATATTATGTGTCTGAGAGCAGACCTGTACTCCTGGGATTGCCCTGTTGCCTACTGGGATTGCCATATTTGTTCCAACGTCCAGAAAACTGAAAGCTTCATTTTCCAGATGTTCTTTCTGTCAGCCGGGGACATCTTACAGGGCATTGGTGACTTCTGTAAGGGACTCAGTTCTCCAAGGGGTGTCCACATTCTGGGCTGATAAAGTCAAGAACATAGAGCAAAGAATGCCAAGAGGGAGTCTTTCAATGAATGTCCCCCTCCTCATTGCTTTTTTATTTTTTTATATGTCACTGGTAAAATTTGCCTTGTTTGTGTGTTTCTTTGCGCCTTGTTTATCTCCTAGTTGCCTCAATAAATACTGTCCTCCTAAATTTATATTTTCTTTGTCAACCTTCTGGTTAGCCAGCCTGAGCCTCTTATGCGAGCTCTCAGACCAACCCTCTGTCCAACTTCTTGTATTTTTTGGAAGACACTCTATAAGGCTTTAGAGCAAAGAAGTAACCCTGTATGATCCTGCCTCTTACTCTAGGCTGGGATGAACCTGTCCAGAAGCTTCTAATTAGAGGCAGGCTGCACATTAAAGGAAGAACTCAAGACCTACCTAATTCCTAAAATAAAAGGAGTGGCAAAGGAGGGAGTAAAGCTTCTCCCAACTGCTTGTGTGCCTCATTTCCTGAAGAAGTGTCAGCTCAGATGTGAAGGTGGGGGAGCTGTAACGACTTCTTCCAGTGGCCCTGGCTCAAAATTTGGTCATCATCCATCTCAGATGTGAATGAGCGTGACAGGCATTTTGAGGGAAAGGAAAGGGGTGGATTTTGAAATAGGCTGTTGCAAAGCTGCCTCCAGATCTATCCAGACTCGGATCACATTCCAGAAGAGATCTCAAGAGCTGGAAACACTCAACACATGTCAAGCCTTTGGCATAGGTTTTCAGAAAACTGATTTCCTCACCTGCTGCTGGGACGCCAAACTGTATATTCTGATAAATATCACAAAAGATGAGCACCAGCAAACAGGGCAGGGTGTATGTGTGTATTGTTCTTCATCTTCTAAAGGAAAACAAAGACTTATGGAAGAAAAAGCATTACTTTATCAATATTTTCTCACTACAGAGCCATCATTTTCATTTGTGCAACCATACAGACACCTCTTGCACTTGTGTACCTCTCTCTTCTATATTTTAAGAGGTTCAGAAAATACCTGAGGGCTACTGTGACTGTGGAAAAATCGCAGTCTGAGGTAAAAACCTCTAAATGGGTTGGAATTGAAATAATGAGATGATAATTCTCCATTTGTGATATCCCGCTACACAAAGCACATAACTTTTGTTGCATAAATTAACTAGGAAAGAACACCAATGGCATCATACCAAAAAGGATTATGTTGAAAATATATTTATGTTCTGTAACCTGATATGCAAATATAACAAAATGATAATTGCAAAGTGCTATACAAAAACCTAATTCTGTTTTCTTTTTTTTGTTTGTTTTGTTTTGCTTTGCTGTTGGTAGTGTTTTATTTTACTTCCGTTAATCATGCTGTAACAACAATAAGCTTTACTTCCAGAAGACTCATAGACAAGGGCTCTGAAATAGAATATCTTTTGTCTAGTAGAACTGAAGTTTGTTACAACTCTGATGTAATACTACTGATTGAGAAAATGGCCATGGTAAGAGAACTCAGCTGTAATAATTGATTTTGTATATTCTAAATTGGCTTGTGCTTTTCTAGTATTAGATCAGAAATGTCAAATAGATTTTTTAGCTATATGAAAACATAAAAATATTGTTTGGCTAGCCAGGAAGAAATTATATTCTCAGAGGATGCTTGCTTTCTACATAGGACAAATTTTTATATAACCTATCCTCTAGAGTATGAAACATGACCAGTTTTCCTGCAGAGAAAGGTAGACATAAAATAATGGAATAAAGAAAATAATATTGTGCATTGATTACTTTGTGCTTACTTCTGTTTCAGCCATGCTCAGACTGTAAAAGTCATAAACAGATACTTGAAAAATCCTGCTGTTACATATGAAAACAAAACAAAGATCTCTTTCCCTTACAATGTTTTCAAATAAAGTTTAAAAGCAATAGGGCTTTTCTATATTGACATTATGAGTTTTGTTTTCAAAGCTGAGTCCCAAAAGAATTGTGAACCTCTCACAGTAGCTTACCTTCCATAAATCTTTAAATGTTTTTTTTCTCAGGCATATACTTTCTACTGGCAACTGCTTGTGGTTTAGCAGAGGCACAGTCAAGCATCTGTGAAGCTGTTTGGTTTTTCTTAGCCGAGCTTTTAAAGACATAAAGAATTAACTCTGTTCCACTGCTCATACCTCTGCCTTCTGGAAGAACCATGCCTCTGAAATGTCTACTTCACCCCATTGTTTCCTAAGAGAAAGATGACATCTATCATGAATAAATTTCAGCCTTAGTTAAGGATACTTCAGATCCAGAAGTATCCTTCTGTACCAAAACAAGGTTACAGTAAAATGGTATAATCCCTACAGCAAACATCAACATCCACATGCAAAGATTAGGACAGTTTAAAGGGTTTTGTTTGTCAATAATATATTTAGTTCTTAATATTTTCCTCTTAGGACACTGGATACTTTTTCAAAGTGCATCTCATATTTCTTTTCATCACTTTGCATTCCTAGTGTCTCCTGTGATGGACTAGTATATCAGAGGGACCAAAGAGACTTTGCTTATCCCTCTGCTGGGAAAATTTAGTGATGCACATATGCAAATAGTTTTATGCAGTCTTTGCTAAAGTCCTTTGTTTCAAGCTTTTTGTTTTCAAGCCCTTTTGTTTTTGGAAAAAGACCAAGCCTCATCCATTAAAAAAATTTCTTAAAACCTGCTGGTTTTGGACAACAAAGGCAACTGTTCTTTCTGCTAGAATTTCATGTGATTAACTGAGCTCCCTCATTATTCCCTGCACAGTATGCGTAGGCATTATTCTTGATTGCCACCTAAAAACTATGTACTGTTGCTGACATACAACTCTGTTTTGTATACTGACATTATTTCCTATTGGATCAAATGGCACACACAGAAGTCGATGGTTGCACTATGAATATCTGCTGTAAGCAAAATCTTTTTTTAGAATTGTTGTTGGGAGGATTTATCTTCTCTTTACTCACCAGTCCCTCAGTTTCACCTGTACATAAATTAGGAAGAAAATGTGTGTTAAACCAGAAATCAAGAAATTTTTTCTGTGCTCAAGGAAACATAACAAAAATATATATCTTTCTAGAGACAGCTGATTTTCTACAATGTTAAAGTCAAGGCTCCACAGCAGGGAAGACCTTCAGGTAAGACATGCTGCATCAATAAAATATCTAATGCAGAATAAACAATGCAGAAAGAATGGAGCACATTTAATCATTCCTGACTGTGGATGACACAACAAATTCCATGTAGATAATTAGAGATGAATTTGTTTATTTGTAGTCATATGGGTTACTGTGGAGAGATAACATTTAAAGTATATTTTCATAGCTAACTATTCTGTTTATGTTTCTTTTTTAATATACTTGAACTCCTACTGACATATGAATGTCTAGTATCATTATTTTTGTGGAGAGGGCTCAAGAAGTAGAATATAAAATTTATAGTAAAATTTGTTTTACAAATTTTTGTAATTTGTGTGGTTTACAGATCAAAGAGCTTCGATAAATAGCTGAAGGTTCTTGGTGTTATTTACTGAGGTTTAAATTCTACAGCACAGCATTCATATTCCTATACACTCAAAAACTTCCACAAAGGCCAATCACCCACAGAGCTGCATCAAAATTGGTGCTTTGAAACCAGCATTGCTTTTACACCTTGGTTGTCCAGGTTAGGTTTCTTCCCTCCTCTCTAGTCCCCATCAATTTCCCCTCTTGCAATTCTTGTGGGTGTTTTATTTACAAGGTGATATTAATTTTTGTTAATACTTTCTGGTTTGGGTACCTGAATAAGACTTTATTTCAAGTCTTACAGGAAAAATTAAATAAACAAAATATTGTCTTCAGTTTTAAGGTGTTACCTCACAAAAATTTTGCTTGGGAATATAGAATATGTTCAAAAGAAATTCTGGCAACCAACTTCCTAGGATGAACAACAGAAACACAATAGTTTATAAAAAAGGTTTCAAAACAGAACATGTTAACTTCTAAATGTTTCTGCAAATACTTAATCATCATTTTCTTGGTCAAGTAGTTCCTGCATTCAATCTACACTTGTAAACAAAGCCACTCCAGCAAATTTGCCTTTTTAAGTGCATGGAAAATCAAGAAACAAAAAAGCCTTTGCTCCTCATTTACCTTTACACTCCTTTATACCAATAATTGTTGTCCTTTACCAGGAGCTTCCTTCAATTTCCATAAGCAACTGGTGGTGTGAAAGGCTGTCTGGTCAAAGTAGTCTCTAATTTTAATGGAAGAAGAGTGGTTTGTAGAAGGAGGATTTTAGAAAAAACATGAAACACAAGTCACTAGCTCTTTCACTGTATGGGATCCATGTTTTTCTTTGGTGAATGTCAGTGTCATTCCCACTAAACCTTTATTTGACATCTGTCAATGTGTCTGAAAACACCTGCCATCTTATCTGAAGTGTCTGGTTTTCTCTTTTTCCCTAGGTTGACTTAAATTTGAAAGGATAGACTGTCCTAGGCAGAAAACTTGTAATGTTTTGTGTGTTCATTATTCTTAGGTGGGCCATTTTCTTCTAAATTCATTCAAATGTGTCTTGAGTTATCTTTTCTAATGACCCTTTAGGATCAGTTATGATATGAGCAGTAAATATTCAAGGTGCTGAGACTGAAGAAGGCAAACCAAGCTGCATGCTGAGTTACAGCCCTCCAAGGAGCTCGCACACATTGTTATCACTCCCCATCCCAGATTTTTCAATATTGCACAGTGAAGGATTTTACATCACTTCTGCAGAGTGTCAGAGATGAGACCAAAGACATTAAGAAATCTTACATAGCAGGCTGCTGGGCTGATGAGATTAGCTTGACCTTTGTCATTCCAGATTTGTTTTGCACAGTTCATGGCCATACTTTATGCTCTATTGATAAAACATATGTTTGTTTGTTCTACATCATCATCATGCACTTAAATATTGAAACATTATTGAATGCTTTCAGGTCTGCCCTCAGTGGCCAGTCAAACTGAAAGTCTGACAGCGTAATGATTCAAAACATTAGCATAAGCCTCTTAATGCAGTTTAAAATGTCCGTGGTAAAAGAGAGCAAAAGGAATTATATATTTAAACCCCTCTGGGCCCTTTTTGGGCGTAGGGCTGGGCTGTGCAGGCCCACGGGCAGCGGCAGCCATGGTAGCTGCGCTCCGCACTTCGCGTCCTTCAGGGCGTCCCTCTCTCCCTCGCCCACAGCCGTCACCCACAGCTGACACGGGAAGTTTTTCAGCTCTTTTCCTCCTTTCTCATTTTCTAAGTGTGCCATCAGGTGTGCACATGCAAGGTGTGGTGTCTAAAGCACCCACGGGCCTTTTCAGAGAACTGTGAGGAGAGAGCAGTAAACGGAGGAGTCAGCTAAATTAAAAACGGGGAGCTTGCTCCCTCCTGGCTGCAGAGGAGTCTCCGCTCTGGTGCTGGGAGCGGCGCCTCCCCCTCCTCCGCCTTCGGTGTCCGTGGGGCTGTTTCTAGTACCTTCCTCCCCCCCATTCATCTCTCCCAGGCAGTGTTTTGCCCCGTGTTTAGCTGTGTTTCCCAGCGGTCTCCATCTGGGCTGTGGGGCTCAGCCGTGTCCTGCAGAGTGTCCATTGCAGCCAGCTGGAAGGGCTGTGGGGCAGCCCTGGCTCCCCTCACAGAGGCTGCCCCCGCAGCCCCGGCGCCTGGGCACCTGTGCCCAGCACAAAAAAAGGACAATAAACTGGTGAACAAAGAGGCCATCACTGTGAACTGTAAGTAAAATGAAAGAAAAACACAGTTTGTTCTGTTTCAGCTAACAGACCCTTGAGCCTTTCGGTGTTGTTGTATTGTTCTGCATTGAGATTAAAACCCCCTGAAACTAAAGGATGTAGTTATGGCCCTAAAAGCTCTACAGTAAATGTGCTTTGCAGTGATAAGGACCCTTTCAAGCACTGCAAGATCTCCCCTTCTCCTCTGTAGAGAAATGATTACTGTCTTTTTATAGCCATGGATCCCATACACCCAAATTCGGGATCTTGCACAGAACGGCTTGTTTCCTTTGTCTGAAGTGAGGGGTGAACCGCACATGATGGGATGATACCATGTTCTCTGCAGTAATATAGGTCTGGGTGTTTCTTTTGTTTTGTTTTGTTTTGTTTTGTTCTGGTTTGGTTTGGTTTGGTTTGTTTGTTTTTCCCCCAATGTTGACACCTGACTATTTAGCAGATCCTATTTAGCTTGCTCCTCCAGCAGCTCCAGAGTAAGGACAGCAAATGGATAGCATATCCAGGCAATCTACAATGCTAAGCTTAGAAAGAGTTAGGAAAAGACAAAATCCTATTCCTATAACCATGCCTGAAGTACTCACATAGTGTGCTCATCGGTGCAGAACTGATTGCAAGAAATGTGAAATGCACTTAACAGTGGCTGGCACTGTTGTATCATTCCCATATTTTTAAATCATTGCTCCTGATGCTGTAATATTTAGGGATGGGTGAGTCGGTTAAGACCACATAAGCATCTAACGTAAACATTTGAGGTTTGAAATAGTTTGGTTAGCTTCCCAGCTCCACTCCCAGTTTTCATATGCTCCAGCACTTCCCTGTTGGGACAAATCCAGGAAGGGAAATATCAAAATGCCATGAGAGGCTGTTCTCTGAAATTTGGTGGCTCCATGCCAGTGACCTGTTAACCCAGCAGCCAGATGAGCCATGGTCATAGGTAATGCTTCAGTACAATCCACAATGCATACCTTGTTCCATGGCTCTGCCTGATTTTTCTAGTATGCAACTGTTGGAACTTAGAGATGAGGCTTAGAAAATATTCTTGAAATTGCAAATAGAAAAATGTGTATATTTTAAAGTAGGCATGATATTGATTATTATAGAAAAATCCAAAGTTGAAAACTAGAGAGAATGAAAGTTTTTACTCAGAATGCAAATATATCCAAGTCAGAGAAAAACACTTGATACACCAAGACAAGTAATGTTATTCTTCAAAACGAAACTCTTTTTATTAAAGGCACGTGAGGGAAAATTGAAGCATTTTCTTGACACTTTAGGGGACCTGGGCAACCAATAGAACAAAACAAAAGATGGCTTGGAGACTGTTTTCCAATAATTCCCAATTAAAAACCCCCATAAATTAGCACTGAAACAAAGAGAATTCTCAGAACCTTATTTTATAGGTTAAAAAGCAGAACATGCCTGAAGTGTCTTGCTTAGTCCTGGATTGGGAATAAGTAAGTAAGATTAAACACTACTCATAACTGAGTACTTTATTATCAAACATCTATATCTTTGTATCTCTATCTCTGTATAAATATTACATGAAAATATGGAGAACATCAACTGCTCAATAAAATTTTATATAATTTTAAAGAACACGTGATGAACTTCTCACAGTTTTGGTGCTTTTGGGACACCAGGTAGGGGTTTGTTGATGCTTTTGGTTTCCTTCTTTTTCTTTTCTGTTTGGTAGAAGTAGTTTTGCACTATGCTAGTGAAGAGTTGTATCAGTGAACTCCTGCTTTAGGACAGGTGTGATCTTAAACCAAATGAATCCCTTTCTTCAGGACTTCAAAAGATTTTGGGCTTTTGCTCAGCAGAAAGTCTCTAGATCTCCTGGTGAAATTATGTGTCTTTGTAACCCTGATTTTGTGTGTGATATTGCTGTTAATCAACTAGGTTGAGTATAACAAAAATTCTGTGTAATATCTACATCCCAGAGGAACCACTTGCAGCTTCCTAAGAGAGAGGTGAAGGTGAGAACCTGTAGGATCTAATACCACTCAGAGCAAGACATGTTCCCAGTGCATTTAAGAGAGGTTACTCACACTTGTCACTTGTGGTGTCTCCTTGTCTATAGGCTTGTTCATTTACTTAGAAATTTGCTTTTATTTGTTCTAAAGTATATGTCTTGCATTGTTAGAGAGAATACATGTTCATAAAAAACACACCTTGTGTGTGGATGAAAGGTTTTGGCTGGTCGTCAGTTCTGTAATTAAATTAAATCTGTTGCTACTCTGTAGCAATGCGGGATGATGAACTGTCACACCTCAGTTCTCCAGAGAACGGAGTAGGAACTGGGAGCGTGTCTTCAAGTGGAGTGATTGAGTGGGAGAGGGAAAATGGAGAAGATGAGCAATGCACTGCAAACAAGCACCCTTGACTTTCATATACCTCAGGTCAGAAAAGAGTGTTTTTAAGAGTCTGAGGCTTAAAAACTGAAAAGCATTCTTTTGTTTCCATTGAAAATTCAAAGCAGAACAAAGAAATCCTGATGCTATTTTTAGTATGGTCCCAGGCTGATATTTGCTAACCACACATGTCTAAAGTTAGACATCTAAATGCATGAATAAGTAACAGATTAAAAGTGGAGTGGGAAGTACTCATCACTTGCAAGAGTCTGTCCTTTTGGAAGGAACATAGATGGAAGATGTCAATACTCAGCATGTAGAAAAAATGTAATTCAGAACAGGTCTAACTTGGGTCCAAATTTCATCCTTGTTTTTTATCCTGTCTTCAGGAATCTGCTATCCTACAGGTGGAGATGGCTATGATTACTTTCTACTTTTTTTTAAATGAATCCACTTTCATAACTAAGATCTCATTATGTCTGGACACTTTGTTTATGCTTTCTAGTCCCTCTGAAATGAAATGTGCAGCTGGAGGTGAAAGCCAAAATGCAAACTGTCTTAATACTTGTTTATATTTTCTTTTCCTTTTATCTGTTCTTTGTACCTCCATCTTGTTTACTAAGGTTTACAAATCCTTATATGAATTCATCTGTCAAGGGTTATGCTTGTTCCTGTTCGACAGAACTCATTAGATCTGAACACATTTGTTCTAAAGTCACTGCTCAGTTAATGAAAAAGCTTGTTGTTTGTTGTGAAAAATAAATAAATATTGAGGCTGTGGTTGTAGGATTTTCATTACTTTCTGGGGGTACATATTGGGAACAGATGTGAATGGGCAGTCAGCCAGGTCCTGTCATCCGAGACATGGCACACGGACACATGTTGGTATAAACTCTTTTAAATGTCAGATCATTCTGGCAGCAAATCAGGTTGACTCATGCTACAAAACAACTTTTTTAAAAGCCTCTTCTCCATTACAAAACTATACTGTTGTTGTAGGTTAATCCTGACAGGCAGCTAAGCACCACACAGCCACTTTCTCACTACTCCCACCCCTGCAGGAGGGTGAGAGAAGAGGAAAGGAAGGACAAAAGCAGGAAAGCTCATGGGTCAGGATAAAAATTGTTACATAAGTAAAGGAGAAGAGGAAGAAAAGAGAAAGAAAGGGAAACGGGTGATAAAAATGTAACCGTGCATCAGCTCCTGTGTTTAGACTGGTGCCCAGTCAGTTCCCCAATGAAGTATGGCTCACCTACCAACATTCCACTCCTCTCTATTTTATTGCTGAGCATGATGTCATCAGTTGGGGTCAGCTGCCCTGGCTGTGTCCCCTCCCAGCCTCTTGGGCATCCCCAGCCTACTTGGAGGTGTCGTGGTGTGAGAAACAGAGAAAGCCTTGACACTGTTCAGAAAAAGCCAAAACACTGATTTTGATCAGAAATTCAAAACACAGCACCATATTAGTGACTATGAAGAAAATTAACTCCATTCCAGCAAGGCTCAGGACAGTTGTTTTGCACATTTCTGCAAACTATAAATGTTTTCTTTGCTATTTACTTGAGAAATGGCTTATAGGGCCATTTCAGGCCTCAGGACTTTTTGTGTTATTTCTAACCTTGCCTGATTCTAAAGACTGGTATTTTCACTTTTCTGCCCTGGGGTAAAATTCTGTGAAGATTATAAATATTATCAATTTCTTGTTGATTTCCTGATACCTTTTTTTTTGTCAGAAAAGTTGTCTACTGTTACTGAAATGAAATGATTCAACATATCATAGTATCTAACATACATTGCCTCATTAATGAGGGTTCATAGATGTCTCAGGCATCCAGTGGAGTGCAACCAAGGCTTAATAATGGGTTTCCACTGTGAATATGTCATTAATCAAGACAAGATGTCTGTATACTAGTGGTTTAGGTGCCACAGGAAAGGTAGATGATAGATAAAAAAAAAAAAAAAGGTTCCCCAGTTTTTTCTATTAATATTCATAACAATTTATTAATTCATTACAGTTAGTATGAGGGAATTTTGAAAAAACATTTCTTGCTGAAAACTTTAATTATTCATTTTCAAAATGGTCCAACCTCTAACTTTTTGTTGAAAAGTCAGTTCAATATTCACCTTCTTTTGTTAAAAATCAGTATGTGATATCCCAAAATGCAATATTGAAATACATTCTAAGACTGCTTTGGATTGATGGATTCCTGTTCTTTGTAGTTCTATATAAATGTAGTATTCATTCACATATGATATTTCTTTCTTAAATTCTGGTAGTAAAATTCACTTCACAAAAAACCCAACCCAACCCCAAAAAAACCAAACAAAAAATACCCCAAACAAATAAGGATATTTCTCAATCCCTGCTTTTGTGCTTTAAATATTATCTTGTTCTTGTTTTAGATGTTGCAATCATATTTTGGTTATGATGCATCAAAACATGTCAGAATTACTGCTTAATTTTGATACTGTTGTCTTTACCATGTAGTTTGTAGTACTCCACATTTTAACATATGTTCCATTCATTTTTGTGAGCACTTTCATTATCATTCTAAGTTCCTTTAACTGTTCTCTTTTGTCAGCTAAATAGGTAGGACAGGAATTGTTTTGATGATTGTGTGCATGATGTCAGCCCCTCTACAACTGTACTCACAGTGTAAGGAAGATGAGTCCCAAGATCTTTAAGCTTGTTTAATTTCAAGTACTTTTAAGTAAGACTTTGAAGAATTTGATTTCCAATTAATTATTAAGCTAATGCCAATCCTTCTGGTAGCTCATAAGCCTCCTCAAGTACATTTTCTGGAGTTTTATTTTTTCTGGACCTAATTTTTCTCATCTGAAGGAAGACTGACTTTTCACTTAATTTGTTCCCATCCAACCACACTTTTTGAAAAAAATTATGCATTCTCATTGTTCCTTTGGATCTGCTTAATAATTGCCCAACTGTTTCCTTGATGTTACATTGCCTTTTTTCTTAAATAAGTGATGAAAAGGGAGGTATTTTCAGTGTGTTCTTTATTTTTCTCTACCCTTACTTGTTGCCCATCAAAGTCACTGTGCATAGTTCATGATGTAATTGTCTGCCACACTTAAAGTTTTTATGCTTTCTTAGCCCTAAGCTGTTTTTCTTTCTACTGCCACTCTTCCTTGAGGTACATATCCTTGGACATTTAAAGAGAGAGATGTCTCCCTCTTTTTTTCCTCACATTTGTATGAGACTTAGTCCATCTGCCCTCATTTGCAGTGGGGGTTTCTTGACTCAAAGTGCTGTAG
>VYZP01004754.1:0-11480 GCA_013400635.1 Hypocryptadius cinnamomeus | reverse complement strand
GCAACTGAGAGGTGTTTTAAAAGCTTTTATTTCATTTTTAGTCTCATGAGAAGGATGAGACAACAAATTCTTTCTACAAATCCCTTTCCCACATTTCCACATTTACCTCTCTGAAAAACTTTATGCACCTGCATTAAATAATTAAAATTTTAAAAGGGTTTTCACTGTCTCAGGTGGGAACACAATATTGCACAGAAATATGTGCACTTGTATAACACATGCTGGCATAGGTAAGAAACATACTATGTCCTGATTCATCTCCAGTCTGAGACCTGTGGAAAGCAGAGATCCTACTGCCTTAAAGAAGAGCAGGTTTTGGCCTGACACACTGGAGCACCAACCAGATGGACCTGGATTTCAAATGCCTTTTTCACCAAATACAACAGCTGTATCTGAAGTTGGGCGAGTCTGCCTGGCAACAAAATGAGAGCACTTAGAAGTAGATCTTAATTAGTCAAATGAAGTAAGTGCTCAAGGGCAAGATGTGTTTACAATACGAGCAGACAAAACTGTGTACCATGCAATATTGACTGAACTAAATTAATTGAATGCTAAGCAGCTGAACCTCTGTTGCTAATGTTTACATAATGTGCTTATAAATAGTGTTGTTCCCTTTTTAACTTTGTAAAGCAACTCAAGTCAGAAAAAAACTTCCAGGATTATGGCTCAGACTGTGAGAGTCATCTACTGTACAGCAGCTCAAATGAGAAAAAAAGAGGCAGGAAGAAACTGGTGGGGTTGAAAAAAGATTTGCAAATTCTACATAAAATGTGCTCCTGACAGCAAGCAAGTTACCTTCATCAGGTTCATGTGAAGGTGTGGAAGTCCTTTGAGTTAGCAAACAAGGTGAAGGATTGCATGAGACTTTCAGGAGAGGGCAGGTCTCTCTCTACATGTCAAGGCCTTTCATCCTGAGTCTAGCTCTCCCAGACTGTGCTGCCAGGACTAGAGTAGAAACAATGTGTGGTCTGCATTTTGCTGCTCCTGAAAATAGATATCTAGTAGATATTTATAGATATCTAATTCCTCCTCATCAAAGCAAGCAAACCTCTCCAGAAGAGGTCAAGATCTTTGGCTCACCTTTCTGCCAGTTGAGATACAGCTGGTAAACAGTAGTGTCCCCATTCAAAAGAATAATAAGAAAGGGAGAAGCAGAAAGATCAAAACAGATTCAGGAACAACGCATCTCAGAATGAAAGGAAGAGAAGATGGCTGGGATTTCTGACACTTTCTACTGGAAAGAAACAAATCCTCTTTCCAGCTCCAAGTGCTCAAGGACAGTCTGGTACCACCAGCAAGTGAAATGGCATGCAAGGCAAGGAGACTCTTTGGGTTAACCTCCTCAAGCATAGCTGCTGCACTAATCACTGTTGACTAGTCTTTAGACAAGAACATGACAGTGTGACTTCAGAACTTTGGTGGTTTCAACCCCACAAGAGAAGAAGATCCAGGCAAATGAGTGAGAAATGTGGAAGAGATTAAACAAAATGTTCCTCAACATATGTAACTACCAAAGTAACTAACGTGCCATCTTAAAACTTCATGCTTCAGAGCCACTCAAACTAACTTATAAGATGAGAAACTTGCTAAAAGTCTGTAGAAACTGATGCATGATGTCTGTATCAGGGCTGACCTGTCATTGTACATATTACATGTACAATTATACAAGTGTCTGCACTGCAAAAGGGGACACCAGTCATGAACACATACTGCTTTCCTGCTTTCTGAAAAAAAAATTTAAATCAATATATCATTGGTGGAAATTTTTTAGACAATAGGTCATTGTCTAAATTATTCAAGTCCAAATTTGAATCACTGGCACTGCTCACTAAACATTGCATATAAGGAACTTCAGAGTTTTCAATGACATCTTAGCCTCTAAGCTACTATGGGCAGGCTGCTTTTTACTGCACAAAATCTGTGGGCATGAATAAGACTTTTTAATCACAGTTTGATTTACAGGAATTACACAGAGATGTGTAGAGTCAGAAGCTCTTAACATCAGGCTAAAAGTCATCAATCCAGTGATGACAGGAAAGTGTTGTAAAGGTGAAAGAAATGAGATAGGTAAGTCAGGCTGCATTAGAACATGTCAGACCCCTAACTGTTGTATTGTCTTAGATCTGTCTTAACCATTATCTTGTCTCTGAGAGTGGCCAGCAGAACATATCAATGAAGGCAGAACAGAGCCTAGGACACACGTGCTGATATTTCTTCAGTAAGCATCTCCAGTGAGTGTTCTGTACTTTGCTGCATCCAGTCAGAAATAATATCATACTTAACCTTAATAGATTTTTATTCTGTGATTCTATGGCAGCTTTTAAACAAGCAGAAACTAAGGACACTCATGTCAGTGAGTGATTTCTGCAGTTTATCTGTACGCTGAATTTCCCTTTATTTCTTTCAAACTAGCCACTAGACATGTTTTGTTGCTTTCTTGGTCTGAAAGTCTGATGGTCTGTAAATAATCATGTGCTCTTCAAGTTCACCATGCTAACTTAGAATCTTACAGACTTTTTTTTTATCAGCCACCTTGTCTTCAGGCTAAAGAATCATGACTCAGACAGGTCCTTTCTTCACTGGAATCAAGTGTGTCCTTCATTCTAGTCAATTTAGGATTGCTATTTTGGGCAAAGAAAGGAAACTCTATGAAATAGCACAACGTGAATTGGAATGTATATGAAAATGTAAACAAAGAATTTTGCATTTGCTTCCCTTTCCTAATAATTCCTTAGTTTGATTGGTTTTGGGTTTTTTTTCATAGTTAATGAGAATTAAATTCTTACTAGTGAACAGGACACAAAAATACCAGCATGCCTTACAGGAGGTACTCTTGCACATGAAAGCCATGCTAACTGAAAGATACTGATGTGTGTTTCTGATTGTTCATTGCGTTATATTTATTTTAGCCTTTAAGTTCCTTTGCCATCACTGGCATAATCCAGTAGAAGGAGCCAAATTAACTGGAAAATATTTTCAATACAAGTTTGACTACTTACCCAGAATCCTTCATTTCCCTCTGTTGAGACACAGTGATACAGACAAGTCCTGCTGTGTTAGTCATTAAATAGATATTAAGCAAAACCAAATAATGTCTCTCCCACAGGACTTTCAGGTTTGTGTCAAGTCTCACTGGCAAAAAATGATAACAAGTAAAAGTGAACCAACATTAAAGGTACTTGCAAATTAAGGCAAGGTTATAATTCACTCTTTGAACTAGATTAGAATCTTGCAAGAGTGACTTTATGCTGTAATAATGTTTATTTTCCTCTTCTAATGGATAGGAAGTTATGTCTCCAACTGGGATGGAACAGATTGCCGCATACATAAAATTTATTTTTATTTGAGAAACCTTCTTAAATAACTGACAATGTTTAGTAATCCAGCAGTCTAACCAAGTTTTCATTTGAGCCAGTGTTGCTAAGGCTAACTCATATCCCCAGGGAAAACAAAAAATATTTCTCAGTGAAAAAAAAAAAGTACTTTATACATGCAAATATGCACTCAAACACAAGTGGCAGGAAACCTTTAAACCTTTTCTATCACCTTAATATTAACTAGTTACACTGATTTCCAAAACACATCTTCAGATGCGTGGTGCCCCATTTCACAAATCAGATTTGAGATTAAATAGTACAATATACTTACCACTGTATGGACCACCTTGGTGGCCTGTGGAAGAAGTGCGTTATCTTCCTGTTTGAACACAACCATAGGAATAATAACAAGAAAAAAAATATAAAATATTTAGCAACAAAGACTAAGTTGTTACAAAAGACACAACCCAAGAGGAATGGAAGAGGGTTGGGGTACAGCCTCAACCTCAGACTAAGGACCCTGTCCTTACCCAGGGCCAACTGATTTGTGCACATGGAATTGCTGTAGCCTTTTAAAAAGTGCTATTTAGATGTGAAGGAAGAGACCCAGCTGCTGGGTGTTTCAGAGCTACCTGCCCCCCCTGCCCGGGAGGATCAGGAGGGAAAGGGGATTCTGTTTGGACATCTCCGTTGAATTGCTAATGATAGTGGGACCATGACTTGTATCTGTGAATGTAACACACATCCTGAGTTATCCCAGAGAGATTTGAGAAGAGCTGCAGTGTAAAATAGGACAGCCTGGCGACATCCCATACACTGTTAAACTTGGCTAAATTACAATGTCAGCAACATTTCTAAAGCATTTTTTTCCGTGAACAGGGAGATTTATACATAATCTATTTCTTGCCACGTGTGTATATAGGTACCTTTTAAATCTGTGGTACTTCTGACCAAGCATTCGCACTTAAACTCTCAGATGCTAAGAGAAAAAAAAAAAAAAGTTGGCGATTAAATGCTGTATTTTAATATCTAGACAATATTTTCTAGGAAACAGAAGTTTTATATCTCGAGCTGGGCAGTTAAATGTGCTTTTTAATCGTTTTGAAGATGGAATAGAATCTAGCAAGGAAAAAAAAAGGCTTAAGTAGAACAAATATTTTTTAGGGACCACTATTAATTATACAACAAATAAATAAATAAAATTTTAGCGGTCACTTATTATTTAGGTCAACAAAACCACACGGAGGATTCCTGGGAAAACTGCTTGATTAAGCGAGCTAGGCTGCTAGGGATGCCAGCACAGCAATGAGGCCATGCTCGCTGCAGAAGCTGGGAGCAAACCAGCTCCCTAAATAATCGGTTCGGGGTTCGAATCCCCGCGCAATCCCCGCGCAATCCCCGCGCAATCCCCGCGCGGTCCCGCCCGGCCCGAAGGCGGAGCGCGGGCGCCCCCGCGCGGCCCCGGGGCGCGCTGCCGGGCAGGGCCCCGCGGCGTTGTCCCGCTGGGGCCGCGCCGGCTCTTGTCAACATCAGTGAAACATTGCAGGGCTGCGGTGTCTCTGACTTGTGTGAAATTCGTGTTCGGACATCACGGCCCGGCTGCGAGTGCTGCTCTCTCTGTCACAAAGGCAGAGCTATGCATTTAAATTGGTGGCATGGATACGTACGCGGAGGGAAAAGGATTACATGGCAAAAGAGCTGCCCAGGGAACACCTGGGCAGTAGTGATAAGTTCGGTGGACAAACCGGCATTAACACTGGCCACTGCAAGGGCAAGACTCACTTTTCCTATCATTGAAATAGCTTTTCTTCCTTTGTAAACGCTAAGGCATTTGCTGCTCGAAATAAGGGGTTTCCATTGCCTGCCAGCCAGCAGTCAGTACTGCTCCACACCTGAAGGTTTCTTAATTTACATCACTACAGATCCTCGCTTAAAACCACTGTCCACTTGAAAAAGGAAAAGGAGCAATCTGTCTCTTGCTTCCTATTCAGAGCTGAGATCAATTCCTGTCTTTAACCTGCAGCCAACTGTTTTCTTCCTAAGTTTGCCAGAAAAAAACCATGTCGACCCCTATGAAACACGAGCACCTGTGAAATTCCTGCACCTGGGAGCCATTGTCAGCCATGAAAAGCAATGCCTCTCGCACACCTAGAGCAATGTGCAAAACACATAAGGAAAGGGCATAACACAGCAACAATCCTATCGGGGAATGGACTGCCCAGGGACAATTTACCCCTTGTTAGTGTCTAGCAAAGATATTACAATGACTGCCAGGGAAATAATGAATATACTGAAGTTCACTGTATCTAAAACCACAGGAAGATGTTTTTGCTCAACTAATTTTCTAGAAAGGGAGCTAAAAAATGTGAATGGTCCTGGGTGAAAAACATCACTATTCCTTTCTCATAATTTTCATCAACTTCAGGGAAGCTTTAATTCAAGAAAAAAAATCTATACATTCAGAAAAAGTAGTAGCTCACATTCGACCCACTTTTTATTTTATTTGGAAGCTTGCAGAGATTAAAAGCATGACCTATCAGCAGTGACAGCTTGTCACCAGCTGATACCTTACATCCAAGGTTCTTGCTTTTGGTTAGTTGACTTTATAACCTACTAGTTCTATTTTCACTTAGTAGACAAAGTCATAGAGAGCAAAACTAGGGGAAAGCACATTGTCTACATTACAAAACTCACATAATTTCCTTTTGCAAATATCCAGCATGACCACACAGTGTATCAATAACATGGTGCAATCTTTTTGTAGGAGGTTGTGCCTGTTTTCTTTTTGAAATCTGCTTTCTGATATCCCAGGTGTTTATTTGGCACTTTTGTGGGTTTTAACAACTAAATCACTAATAATTCACCTTCAGGGAAGGGAATTTCAGCCACAGTAAGGTGCCAAACTATTACTTCTTTTCTCAAAAGGTCATAGAAACTGCAGAGAGGCTGGCTGTGGCTGCCTTAAGAAGCTGCAGGTAAAGTCAGGAGCTCCTGAGTATTGGAGGCTGTTCCTCTCACTGCCTTGGGTCCCACCCTGCACTGTCCAAGGAAACAGCACAATCTGAGCAAAATTGGAGGGCAGGATGTGAAAAGGGCAACAGCTGATGACAGCGCGGAACAGGAGAACCATTTTCATGGTTTTCTTCCAAACCCTGAGGGTTCTCACATCTAAACCTGCACCTGTGACTTTGCAGCAAGTAGTTGCTCAACATCTAGGTAGTGATGACCCTTTTGTTTTTAATTCTGTCCCCTAAAAACAAAGGATGGGTATTACCTCATGTAGAGGATATCTGTGTGGTATGAAGTCTACACATAATCAATGCCCATTCAGTGTGAGATGACAGTTCCAAGGCCATCTGTTTTGCACCACCTTTTCTGAGAAGAGAAATCCTTCAAAAGAAGGTTTTTATAAAACAGATTTGCAAGAAAATGAAGTTAACACTTCCCTGCCAATCTCAGTCTCGGTCTTTTAAACAATCTTAGCAGTCTTCATTCACTTTCAGCCATTCTGTACCACACCCTACATGTAGCTCATGTCAGCGCTGGGGTTTGTCTGCAAAGCCTTTAAAGCAGTACTGAAGTCTCACTACCAAGCAGCTACCTCGACCTTTTGCAGTGAAAAGGAATGAAAACCAGCCATGCAGAGCTCTGTGTCACAGCTCTGGGATGGGCCATTTGAAACAAAAATAAAATAGCATAAGTAATGGGAAACCCAGTTTAAAATAAAATAGCATAAGTAATGGGAAACCCAGTTTAAAATAAAATAGCATAAGTAATGGGAAACCCAGTTTTAAGCTTGCAGCAGCAATCCATATTGCATAGGCTAGTGTGGTTTTCAGAGCAATTCTGATAGTTAGAACACCATGGCACTGAGCAGGTCAGAAATAAAATCTGTGAACATTTAATCTTGTTCAGCCCATCATTTTGTGTTTGCATCAAAAGATAGCTGTTCAATAGCTGCAGACTTTCCAAGCAATCTCTGGAGCCTGGCAGCAAGTCCTAAGAGCTTCTCTGACTGTCACCAGGGAAACCATGGATCTGTTCTGCATGTGGTCAGCCTTCCAGGGATGAGTCTATTACCAGGCACCATCATAGGANGATATAATAGCAAATTAATTTTTAATTACATTATAGATAATCAACATCACTGTTAAAAGGAAACAGAAGAAAGGTGCTAGTTTTGGAGTAAAAAAGAAATAGTTCTGTGATAACAGAAGATCAAAGATGGCATGGTCTAATTAAAATATAAAATGCTTCATGAATATCAAAGGGTTACCTACAGCTCTGACAGACATTGTCAGGTGATACTACAGGCACCTTAATTCTTCTAGAATCATCTTTGTCTCCACTGGCTCCCAACTCAGAAATATCAGTGCCTACCTTTTGTGAGGCATTAGTCATTATATGACTTCTTTCTTTCAGGAGCATATCCTCGACTCTCACTTAGCTTCCGGCTTAAAAGAAATATTGGATACTTCATTTTGCAAACCTATATGCCTTCCACGCTGATCACAATTCTGTCATGGGTATCTTTTTGGATCAATTATGATGCCTCTGCAGCCAGAGTTGCTCTAGGTAACTTCTTCTCAAAATGACTGAACTATGTGGACACTTGCTGCCTTTGAAAACAGTGGCACCAAGTCCATTCTGCTGGTTGTAGGACATTAATTGTGATCTTACACAAGCAGCACAGGGCCTTGGTTGTCAAGAAGGCAGGTGTGACCTTGCCTACATCTGAAGCTCTTGCTCCACACTTAGGTTGGGATTCTGACTGACTTCCTGTTGTCATAATTGTCTTTGGATCAGGCCAAAAGCATCCTGCTTCCAAACTGGAGCATAAAACTCTAATTCGGGTATCTAGGGGTATCTGCACTGTGCTGCATGAACAATCCCTGTTGATACTGAAAAGTGTTCTCTCAGGCCAGATCTGTGACTGGAAGGAATACCCAAGATCCTACTGGCATCGATGGAGATATACCAGCTTACACCAAATAAGTGTGGTTTACCTATAGTTGGTTCTTTCCCATGCCACGTTCCTTCCTACAACTTCCCACAAGGATGAAGATCTTCTGCACTGTCTGTGCTTTAAGGCATATATGTTTTTCAGCTCTATTGCCAAAAAGCCATTTTGTCCCATCTCCCTGCAAATTAGACTTGTTACACCTGTGCCTAGAGCTACTATCTACATGCACTAATGACCTGTGATTAAAGCAGAATAAAAAGTAATTTCAGCCAGCTAAAAGAAAAAACACATATGAGAAAAAAAATCATTCAGTGGTGGATAACATAATGAGATGGAAATGCTTTACTTGCAAGCACCTAGTTAACAGGAAAAGTTGTTTTGGTACAACCATATGTATCACTTTCTCTTCATCAAAGACCATCACTTTATCAAAAGGCTTCCCTTTCTCCTTTCAATCCTCCATTTAAAATCAAAAGCTAGATACTTATTGCAGCAATGCAAGTCAACTATAGGGTCAAGCAGAGCTACTGCTGCAAATGAAGTCAGAAGCATTTTCTCACATAGAAAGAACAGCAATCAACTTTTGCTATCCAGGTCAGCTAACATCACATTCCCTAGCACAGTTATTGCAAAAATTAAGGCAAGAAGTTCCAACATAGCCCAGGCTATTGAAGGTTATTTCATTCACCCTCCACTGCATGAAAAGCCAAGGAAGGTGCTATCAGCAGGCTTGTAAGGATGCGTTCCCTTCCACTTCTGCAAAACACATTCCTTTGGCTGCTAAGAACCTGATCACATAATTAACCCATCTGCATGAGAAGTGCAATGCTGCCATTACATCTTTTGTGCTCAGATCTCCTTCCTTGTCTTATTAGGCAATGTCTATTTCTTCTCTTTGCAGGAATCACGACTGTGCTGACCATGACCACCATCAGCACCCACCTCAGGGAGACCTTGCCAAAGATTCCCTATGTCAAGGCAATAGATATTTACCTGATGGGATGCTTTGTGTTTGTGTTCCTGGCCTTGCTGGAATATGCCTTTGTAAACTACATATTCTTTGGGAAAGGACCTCAGCGTCAAAAAAAGACAGCAGGCAGAGCAGGACATGCTACAGGAGAGAAGAGCAGACTGGAAACCAACAGAGTCCAGGTAAAATGTTCAAGCTATCTTGTCAAACATTACTTTTACTGTAAAAATGTTCATTTCTATGATGATAGAGATAAATACAGGTGGAACGCGTGCAAAAGCAATGCAAAAGCATTTAAGATTGCCTAGAGAAAAATTGTATTTTAAGGAGATGACAGCAACATATGGTCTGTTCCATCTTCAACTGAAAACAGAGTAAGAAAATACAGAAAATGCAAATGAATATTTAGGACACATCTTTCTTTGTATTTCTTGCAGAAGAAATACAAGGAGCACAAGGAAGTTAAATATTTATCACTTCAGGTGTATCTCTTTTTTGCTTTAGAAGGTGGTATAGAAGAAGTGTTTATAGTAAAGTTCCTCTTTACATACAGAAACTTCACCAAAAATAAAAAGCATAGACAAGCTCGGTTGCTTCAGTGAGCCCTGAATGAAGCCTGTAGCACTGACCTTTGAGGAACACAAGGATGCTGCTCCTAGCTTATAACAGCTTTCAGAGATGTCAGGGTTTTTCCCTCAGCTAAATTCAGGCATACCACAACTATCCCCTCTTTAAAAACAAGTCAGAAAACTTACATAAAGTAATACTATGGACATATTTTTAATGAGGATAAATTTAATTTTGCAATACGTCACTGAGCACTTGCAAACATCTACAAACCTATTTCACTTTTCCCCAGTTTTTCAGAAGCAAACCCTTTGAAGCCTCAGGTGTATTCGGCCCAGTCTGATGCAGAGGAAAATACATATCATAACAAGCCAAAAATTTTCTTCCTTGCTGTGCTTTACTTACAATATATTACATCCAAGTATTAATGAGATCTTGCACAGGCTGTCCTATAAACTTCTTTATTCTTGTGGCCTGAGGTGATAACATTTGGACAAAACTGTATGCCAGCCCTCTGTTCAGTTTGAAGAATGAGACCAACACATAAAACTCTAAGTAAGATTTCATCTTGATAGATGGCTACAGTGTCACATACACATCTGGAAGTGCATTTCAGAAACTCTGTGATATCTTATTAATTCTAGAGCTGTGGGTTTGGTGTCCCACCACTACAGCTATGCATCATTAACAAAGCTGTCATATCCTCAATCTTAGTGAACTCATGAGCCCATTAAAAGTTCTTATTTACATTTGTCTTCTGTCTCACTGTGTAGGAGATGCTTTATTACAGTGAGGGCACAAATTCAGTTCAGGCAATCAGCAGCCTCCAAGACCCCACAAGGCACTGTCTTCCACAGAGCACGGGAGATAAGCCACCCCAGAATGGACTGACATGCACAGACACTGTCTATTCATTTCTATGGAAAATAAAGAAGGGAAAAAACCAATATAACCCACAAATTCTGACCAGCTACTTCAACAGCTCCTGAGATAACCCAGCCTAGGTGAGAAGCAGCACAGCAAGGACTCATGATGAAGAGGAAATCAAGACTTCTTCAGAGGCTTGGCTACATGTGCCCCAGTGCACTGAACTGAGTAAAGGATATGNGTGCACTGAACTGAGTAAAGGATGAGAGTGCAGGTAAGTTCTTCTCCTACATATTTAGAGAGTTCATTTAACTAACAAAATGCCATAAAACTCATAACTAAAAGCTTTTGTCTAAATGTTATGCAGCAAAGATTACACTGAGATTAGTACTCAGAATGGGATGGAAAGTTTTTAAAGCATCACATTGCATACACCATCATTTTTCTGATAGAAAAAGGAAGTCATACATGTTTTGTACCAGGATTTCTAAGTGCTCACACTTCAGACAGCAACCCCATTCTGAGACTGAGAGTGCTTTAAGTGAACAGACTGCTTTCGGCCTGTACAGCGCAGGTTTGTGATTGTAAATACATATATATGCACACATATACATAAACATACACATGTGAATGGATATTGGTGAATTTTGTGTTCCACACACTGATGTGAGACATTGTGAGCATTAATTTTACTCAGCATAGAAATGCTGATTTCCAGCAGTTGTATTTCTGTCTTTGGCAGGAAGAGTGCACATGACCAGAGCAGTGGGACACAGCAAGGTTATGTGACCTCCAG
>VYZP01004753.1:0-27733 GCA_013400635.1 Hypocryptadius cinnamomeus | reverse complement strand
ATAAAATTTTGCTCTATATAAACCTCTGACTTCTCCAGCATGGTCAACTGAGGCAAAAGCCTTACCATGAAAAGGACTTTTCTATGTATTGTGAATGTTTAATGGTGTTTCATTTAAGCAGTCTCTTTCCTCTGATTCTTTTGCTTGATTCATTCCCTTTTGCGCATCCTTCCTTGGCTTCCCTGTCTGTATGAAAGCTCAGGTGGCTCGTCTTTTCTGGGAGACTTGCCAGGGAAAATCTATAAGCCAGTGGTTTGAGCAGCGGAGCTCCAGTCTGGGTATGCCTTTCCCAGTGGCACCGAAAAAAATGAAGGGCACTGGTACAGTGAAACCTACCCAGCCTGGTCCTTCCAGTCTGGGATGTGATTTGTCAGCCCCAAAGGTTACACCCCATCTTTTGGCTGCAGGTACCTCCTATGGCTTGCAGTAGGAATTACCCATAGAATACAACAGGACCTCAAAAAGTTGTTGGTAATCATTTGCCCATGAACATTTTAAATGAAACCACAGTCCAGCTTTAAAGGTTTCTGTTTTCCTGAGATGGGCTATTGAACCTCAGAAGTACTGCATTGGATCTGTTTTTGACTGTCCTTTCACCCTTTTTTGTTTATATTTCTCCCTGTGGTGCTGACAGGAGAATAATGTTGTAACATTGTCACATCTGGTTAGGGAGAGGGGCAGGAGGAGGAGGAAACGAGGAACTCTCTCCTGAACTAACCTAAGCTCTATTCTATAAACAAATGAACACAGGAAACTCTGGTGAGTGGGCCACAGTCTCCCACAGCTGCAGAGGGATGTGTCTTGCCTTTTTCTGTGTACCCAGTGCTCTCATTAACTTCAGTGAACCCCAGAGACCCTGACACATGAAGATTTAGAAAGTCGGTGCTAATGCAACCTTTCATCTACTGTCTTTTTTTCTTCCAAAGTCAGTGGGGGACTTGGATGTTCAAGAACATTTGTTAATTTCTAAACATCGGGGTATTTACCTTTTCTAATATCTCAGGTTGCTCATTTGTACCCCAGCAGGTTCTTAGGAGCTCACTAGATGACCTCTCGGACTTGGATTCTCAGCTTAAAATAAGCAAGGTGGGACAATAGCAATTTTTAAATTTTTATTTTGTTTAAATAAAGAAAAAAAAATCTGTGAGTAATGATTAATGAGACTTATCACTAGTTATTATTTACCACGTGCTAAATTGAAAATAATTTGAAAATAAGATAGGAGTTTACAAACTACCAAAACAAAGCCTCAGGTTTTGTGGTAATTGCCCAGGCACTGTAAATGGGATACACTTTACTTTCAATGCTGCAAAACAAGCATTAGAGTGAAAACCTTTTCTCTTCCTGACAACAAAAAAGAATAAGCAAAAAGTATCAGAACCCTTTTTCCCCCACTCATTGCCATTTTAGGACTTAAAGTCTATTGCCTTCTTGTATGACCTTTTTGCTCTGCAGTTGGGTAAGACTCTTCCATGAAGTGCAGTGTGATTCCAAGCCTATTTTTGGTCCCACTAATCTTGAAAATGCGGGCTCATGACACAGAGCCCAAGCTTGCTTGCCAGATCCATGCTTTTGCTGGCAGTCCAAATTCAGTCCCTCTGAGCTCTGTTGCCAGGCTCCCTTTTAGGCAGGTACCAGTTCAGGCTGTGTAATGTTAGCAGCAAGGCTCCCTATCTGAGAAGTGCTTCATCGTCTTAATGGAGTTTTTTTTTTGCGTGCATGTGTGTTCATGTCAAGCATGAGTACAGCATATCTGCTTTTGTTGTTTTGCCTCTCTTCTTCACCCCCTGGCTCCTCTCCTGTTATGGTTGGGAACCCCTTTATGGCAGCTCCTTTGTCTTTGCAGATGTAGTAGGGTTATACAGTAAGATGAAATGCTTCTGTTGTCAGGGAGCCAGCCCAGCTGGGTAGGATCAGGCATGAAAATGTGCTGCTTATATCATCCTCAGGCTGAAGAATTACATTCAGGTGTTGCACACCAGTTTTGAATAAATAGGAGTGCATGGTGGGAAAGATCTGTAAAGTATCTGGTATTCATTGTTCTCCTCTGTGTTCTGCTTCTTTTTTTTTTCCCCCACATTTCATTTTGTTGAGACTGAATTGTATGCCTGAAATCTGACCAGATGAAGAGGAGTCCTCAAGGAAGGCAGGAGGTTTTCTCTTCTTTCAATACTTTTATTCCCTTTCTTCCTAAGGATTCTTTCTGTAGTCCCAGAAGAGTGGGACTGTGGTGATAAGGCACACACTCCCTTATGAGTCTATGTTGAATCTCCTCTGGGCAAACCAAATACTTGGCCTGGGTGTCAGCTGAGTCCTAAGGAGAGGAGTTATACTAAGCTCTCAGTGGGAACTTAAAGGAGACCATGAGAAGGAATAATGTAGTGGAGCAAGGTTTCTGCATATGCTTAATGAAGATTAATGAAGATCCAGGGAATCCAAAGAGTTATGAGCCCAAGACTTTTTCAGAAGGATGGAAACATTCCTTCTCTGAACAGAAACTTGAAGATTTGCAGGGGGAATGATAGAGGCCACTTCCACATTTCATTCTTTCAAATTGTGGGGTTTTTTTTCTCTATGTTCAGAATTTTTTTTTTTTACCTACTCAGACTCTTTCTGCCAGGACATGAACTACAAATTATGTAGTTTAAAACAGCAACAAAACCAATATATCTGTTGGAGAGATAAAGTTCTGTATGCCAAGAGCTTTTTAGAACACAGGGAGCTTCCAGCATCAAGGAGGCTGACTCATCTGTACTCTTAGACATGTTCCATACATACTCCTAGGTGAAAATACCACGATAGTGAGTAACATATGATGCCAAGTGGGCCTCCAGCTCTGGGCACTGTGACTTCTTTTGACAGCTGGAGAGACGAGTTGTCTGCTGGATTCTTTGATTTAGGAATGGTATATTCCCTGTGAGGACCAGAGCTTTTAAGGCTTTAGATTGAGGAAAAAAAAAAAAAAAATTGAAATCAGGATAGTATTTCAAGTGTTACTGTGCACTAGGCAAAGATTGTGATCCTGGTACAGAATCATCCCTGCAGATCTATGGCTTTTTCAACCCCACTGCTATTCAATAGGCTTGGGAGATTGTTGATGCTTTTCAAGTCTGGGCTATTAAGGAGGCTTTTTTGCATGTAATACTGTATAGCCACTAAAACTGGGGAGTAAATAATGAGTACTGCTGGAAGTAGAGGGTGTTGAGGCTGTTTTACTGTCCCCACTTTTCTGTGGGGTGTGGACTATTATCCTGACAGCTTAAGTTAAAAACAGTCAGATCCAGCTGTATCTTCTGACAACTGCAGTGGAAATTATGTGAACCACTAATTCAGTGGTGAGATACAATTTCTGACAGTGTAACAGAGAATCAGAATGTTTAAAGTAGTTTTGGCTATGACTTTTTTATTTTGCATGTTCCTGGGGAAATCTTTTCTTTTAGGTTTGCTTTTTACCTGGGGGATTTTTTTACATGCTTAATTTCTTTTAAAAGAAGTCTGAATGCGTAGGGTCTACTTTCCTCCTTGCTGTTGGTGCAGTACTGATCCGGAATGCCAAGAGCAAAGACAGAAATATTATATTTGCTAAACAAAACCGACACATTCGTACTTTCACACGAGGAAGCAGCAGCACTTCCCATGCTCCTGAGAGTTTAAAATGATCCATTTTATTGAGCGGTATAATGACAGCACTAGCTGAGCAGAGCAGTAATTATTATCTCTAGGAGACCCTGGAGAACAGTGTTTTAAAAGGAAAAAGAGTGTTTTTCATGTATTTCTTTAAATTCTGATATCAGCAGTTCAGGATTTGTCAGGCATAACTAAAAATAGAAATTGTAGCCAGATGTGTTTCAGGGGACAGATTGTGTGGGGGCCTCTTGGAGTCAATGGGCTGGGATACAGCCCAGGATTTGTCTGCCCATTGGCTCCAGTGCACTGCAAAAGCTGGCACAGCTCAGGATGTGTATGATGAAAATCAAGTACAAGGGACTGTATTTAACTTGTATTCAGGCTGTTTGAAGTGGGGGTAGGCAGTCCAGTTGACTCAATTTTTCCCCCTAGGATTTTTGTGAACACAGGTGATCTGACTGCTGCTTGCTCTCAGTTTGTCTGTATATGACAGTGTAAGATGTGAAAGTTAATAAGAAGTTGAAGGAAAGTTGAGATGCTGCAAACTTCTTGGAGTGTGTACTGGTTCACATCAGGAGGTATAAAGGTGTGTAAGCTTTGCTTAGAAGGACTAATCTTCAATATTTTGTGATGCTGACAAAGCAACAAGTGCAGGCAAAATAGTAGTAACCATGAAAATAGACACAGCCATTAATCTCTTTTCTTGTAATTGCAAACAAACAAAATAAAAAATATGAGCCATGATAAGGTCAGAAGACTTGAGTTCATCCTTTATCTCAAAGGCATTGCTGCATGTCTGAGGTTCTCTTCTTTCTTACTACATTGTGTGCATCCTCACAGAGGGTACTGACTGCGGAACAGGACAGCACTTTGCAGAATTCCACTCTGAGTGCTGACTGTGCAATCTTTCTCGATGCTGTTGGACCACAAACATATTTTTTATATAAATAAATACTAAATTTGGTATTTTTTCTGGGAATATGCGGTCCCTTTAAGACCTGGTGTGAGTAGAATGTGACATAATGAGTGAATTTCTACATTTTTTTTCTCAACAAAACCAACAAAAATTCCTAGAAAATTATGCTGGTCAGATCCTCAGATTGTGTAATTGGCCTTCTGAACGAGTTTTCCTAGAGCTAAGCCAGTTCACTGTAAGTCAGTACTTGGCTTGGTATTAGCATGTCCTGTGTTACTCAGACATTCCTTCCTAAATTCAGCCAGTTGGAATTCCGCCCACTGCGGTTATTTTTGCCCTTTGTCCCTAAAGACTTTTCTCAGAGCCAAGGTCCAGGTGTATTCTTGGGTGTCAGTTGCACGTCAGATCTTAAGGGCAGCATTAAATTCCAAACAGGAAAAATGGAGTGCTGGCTGCTCCTTTCCCACTGTAGAAAATTCTCCTACTTGATGACACAATTCCTTCATCCCCTAGATTTACACTTCATTAGAAACCCAAACCTACTCCCAGGTTTTCAAGAGCTTGTTAGCTCTCAAAGCACCAAGAGTGCTGCCTAATTTGCAAGTGGGAAGGCTTGGGGAAGGCAGTATGACATAAAGTTTCTTTTATCCAGCTTTTCAGGTTGTCATGGTTTGATACTGGCCAAATGCCAGGTATCCACAAATGTCGTTCGCTTACCCTCTCCTGCCACAGTTGGGCAAAAGAGAGGGAAAGAAAATTAACAAAGGGCTCATGAGTTGAAATAAGGACTGGGAGAAAAACACTCTAAGGGCAAAACTGGTTTAAATTTAAAGGTATAAAGTAAATTTATTATTAACAGAGACAGAGGAGGGTAATGAGAAGTAAAATAAGCCTTTAAAACACCTTTTTTCCCTTCAACCCCTCCCTCTTTCCCACTGACAGTGCAGGGAGACAGGGCGTGGGGGTCTTGGTCAGTTTGCCACTCGAGATCTTTTTCTGTTCTCTCAGGGAGAGGAATCTTTTCTCTGCTATGCCATAGGGTCCCTCCCATGGGCAAACAGTCTTCCCAAAGCTGTTGTGGTGTGGGTCACTTGTCTACAGGGTGCAGTGCTCTAAAGATAGGCTGCTGTAGTTGGGAGCAAGGGCCCTCTCTCTGTCTCTGGAAGCAGGAGTCCTCTCTCTCCATTCAGGTCTCCCACTAGCTCGCAGCTTTCTCTAACATCCACCTGCTCTGGCATGAACACTTTTTCCACGGGTGTGAATGGATTTTTGCATCCGCCGTGAACTTGCATGCACAGGAGGACAGTTTATTTCACCATAGTCCTCGCCATGGCTTGCAGAGGAATCTCAGCTCCAGCGCTTGAACACCTCCTCCCTCTCTTTCTTTGCCACCGACCTTGGTGCTGCCATGCTGTTTTCCCTCACGTCCTCACTTCCTCCTCTTCTCTGACCAGAAAAAAACTGCTGCTTGTACAAGCCTTTTTCAACAAGTTCCACTAACTCAAAGATTCTTGCAAGATCCCGCAGCGCTGAGAAGTTGATCTCATCTAGGTTCCGTGTTGGGGAATTGCTCGTCATGCTTCCCCCGCCAGTCAGGTGGCTCCACCACCATTCCGCGGGCAGTGGCGGCCGCCGTGGTGCTGGTGCTGTTTAACGCCTCTCCTCATGGGGGGTGCCAGGAAGGGGAAGCCACCACTCCTGCCCTTTTCACCCGCAGTGCAGTTGGCTAGGGGTGGCCAGGCAGGCAAGGCTCGCTGTGGGCTGCCCCGAGATGGCGGTGGCCGTGGCTGCACATTGTGGCGCACCACACTGGGGAAAAACACTGCACGTGTGTTGTTTTGATTTCCTTAAATATGTCAGCACAGAGTCATTACCAACCTCTCTAATTGGGTCAGCAGCATGCCCATCTTCAGAGACATCAGGGATTGGCTCTGTTGGACATGGTGGAAGCATCCAGCAGCTTCTCACAGAAACTACCCCTGTGGCCCCCCCACTACCAAAAACCAGTCTGTGTCAAACCAACACACAAACAAGTGAAGGTAAATAATGTGACCAGGACTTCAGGAGAAAGAAGAAAAACAAGGGAAAAGAAAGCATTGGCACAGAAATCAAATTTCAGTAAATAGCAGTGGTGCTAATTTCTGGCAAAACAGAGTTAAGTCAGTATGGAAAAAATTAATGCTGCTGATCTATGAAACAGAAGTAAAGATAGCTGATGCTTCAGGATAAAGTTCTTCATCAATCACTGGTCTATTTTATTAGCATTCATAGTGCTGTGTGGCGTGATTACTTCTGATATCTTGTGACAAGCATAATGAGAAAATGCAGGGCCAAACACAGACCTGGCACTGGACCCACATGCACAGCTCTGAATTTGGACTCTAATGTAACGCATATGAAGGCATAAACCTTTTCTGAAGGAACACAGATTCTGCCTTGACCCCTGGCCCTTATTGAGGTTATTGCCTACATTCAGATTTATTGATAAAGTATTGCTGAAACATTGTCTCCTCTTTTAAAAATTGCCCTACAAATGATATGTTGAAAAACCTGAGGTTCCCATATTGGGACTGTTTTTTATTGTGTGAACGTCTTGGTTTTGCTAACTAAATGACCAAATGCTTTGCAGCCAGCTGGTATTGATTCTTTACAGTTGTGTTCATATATCAGATGTAGATATTGTATTCCACTTCCCATTACATCTGAAAATGAGTCTGATTGACAATATGGCATTCACATTGAGATGTTTGCTTTGTGAACACTGGCTGCTGCTCAGAATTATTTTGTATTATTAACTCCTGTACATTGCCCCTGCTGTTTGATCAGCCTGTTTCTCTTTGTTCTAAGCCATATGTGTTTTCAAAACTAATACTTATACACCTTTCAAGGCCTTTGATTGTTGTACAAAAGACGATAAATCTCTAGGGGATCTAACTATATCCTGGAGCATACAACCTAATGAGAAAAATAAGTTCAAAACACCAAAGCATGGTGTTCTGATATTCTATCTCCTAGCTTTCAAATTCAAACAAAAAAAGAAAAGGATCTGCTATGATGAAGCATTAGCTGCATGAATAGCAAGTCTAACTCGTATATTCCCAATAGACACTGTATTTAACAAGGGCACTTCACTGCTTCTGGATTTCTCATCAGTTCTTTGTACCCTTTCTGTAGGTGGTAAATACTCCACTCTGTTTGTGAGATGAGAAAGAAAGAATGTTGTTTCGGGGCCTTTTTTGAAGTTCTGTTTTAAGGTTCTCAAATTCTTTTTGACTGCTATGTCTGTGGAAGAATTAGGGGGAAGGAACAATTTTTTTTTTTGAGCTGTAAATAAGTGCTGGATTTGCACAATCATGAATATACCCCATATTCTTTTAAACCTCTCCATAGTTGTGATGTAGGGAAGGACTTAAGGGTAGAAAAGGCAGACAATCCATGTGTGACTTGAAAAATTGCTATTTATTCCCTTCCCTAAATCTCCAGCCTATCTGGAAATGAAGATGGCAGTGTATCTCTGTGCCTTTTACATTTGTACTTGTGCCAGTTGAGTTCCCAAATGGTAGCTGGCTACCATCTGATGGCTGCAAATGAGCAACAGCCTTCTTATGTGGGTCTGGGGAGGAGCCTCAAGTGTAAAGGTACAGCCATAGGAGCAAGTGCAAGGGCACCACCACCAAAATGACAGCATCAAGGATAAATCTGTTCTGTCAGTTGCTTGGGAAGACAGAGTGTAGGTCTAGGAGGATGTATTAAGCTGGGTCTTTCTGTGGCATCAGCAGGAGGCTGCTTTGGGCAAGGAAAAAAGGGTGAAAGCCTTGTGCGTGTTCAGAGTGGAGGTGCTTCATCTCACTGTTCCTCATCGGTTTTTAATCCTTATCCCCAAGACAAAGCACTAAATGGTGCCTCTCTTGGGAAGAGGATAGTTAAACAATGATGAGTTAAAAATACTCCATTCATGTTCAAACTGACTGTAAGAGCTTTCTTCCCCTGAAAAGAGACCAATGTTTCTTTTTGCTATTTTTGGGTGATTCTTTGTTGTTGTTTCATTAGGTTTTTTAGCCAACTAAGCCAGTTTTAGTCTGTCATAGATTCTGTTGGGTTTCAGTGCCTTGATATCAAGCCCCAACTAGACAGGATAAATATTCACAGGTTAAAGGGCAGTAGACAGAAGAAGCTCAGACTTGACTTTTTTTTCTGTAAACCTAATATCACACTCTCTGTACAGGTACTACAGCTTTCTTAGAAAATGATGGTACTAAAATTGACCAATAAGATGCAATTTTCTTGTCCATTGTGAACCAAGAAAAAGTGCTTCTTAATGCAGATCTGGTAAATATGTTAAATCTGATACAAAAGGCTTTCCTGGCACAGGTAAAAAATATTTTGGTGGTGCATTTGTGTGTAAGCTGTTTGAATAAGATGTTTTTTATTTAGAAACTGTTTCTGCCCAAAGGATTTTGTAACTGCAATAAAACAATCATGTCCATCCATCTTGAGCCAGAAAATCATATTTAATTTTTTTGGTGGAAATGCTTTAAACTCCTATCTTAAAACACTTTGACGATCTGAGCGAAGATCTGAATGAGAATCAGTGAACTTTGGTTACTCCTACATGGGCAGATGCCAGCTGGGAAATGAATAACTTCTAGGTAGTCTTAGTGCCTAACATACTACGTGAGTACCTTCTGCCCTTCACTATATTTATCCTCACCTCACCCCTCTGAAAGGATATATCCTCACTTGTGCAGTTGGGGGTTACATTTCAGAAAAGCCAAGTAATACACAGTTGAGTACCAAGTCTCTATGGGAAATGCCAGTTAAACCTGTTTCTTCAGAGCCCTGAGCTACCTCTGCACTCAGACCTGTCCAAATCACTAGAGATCAAAACCCAAAACTGATTAAAAGATAATGGGACAAAACTTAGCATCTTTGGCATTAAGAAGCTCCTGCTGTGCCTGGTGGCTGCAAAAATATGTCAACTGGATAGTTATATTACAAAAGAAATTACTCCCTGATTTAAGAAAAGTAGGGAATGCCAGATCCCTTTTTCCAGGGCTAGCCATAATCAAATTCCTTTCTTTACTGTTTTTTGTAACCCCACTAATTGCGATCACCCAAAATGTTACCATGAGCTGAAGTCAGTGTCAATTAAAAATCCCATTTATATTCCCTGTGAAAACACATGGCCTTCAAAAGCGTTTGATTTTCATTGGACCTTCTCATCTGTTTATCATTTAAAGTTCAGGCCATTTTCCATATTTCTATCAAATGCTGCTTCATACGCAAGTCTGGCAAATGAGCTTGCAAAGTAACTTATTTGAAGTTATAAATAATCTAATACTTGCCTAAAGTTGACCCCTCTATACAATAATATACAAATTACTGTCTGAAGCTGAGGGGCATACAGTTCTCTAGAACTGCCTTGTTAGTTAAAGGCAGGGCTGCACTTGCACACTACAGCACTTGTAGTTATTCCCACTGGTGCAGATCAGGCCTTGAGGTAGGAAGGATTTGGAGGAGGAAGGAGGGCAGAATCCATAACACCCACAGCTTTTTTAGGCACAAGAGTTGACTCTGCTGTCACTCCCAAGTACCCGCTTGCTTATTTATTTTAAAAAACCCTGGTGAGTAGGCAAATGTTTTTTTGCTGTCACATTTGTTCCTTCAATGTCCATTCACATTAAAGTCTGGTCTCTCTTATGTTTCCTGTTATGATGGGGAAGTGTTTGGGAACCTGCTGGGTTTTGGGTGGTTGGAGGATGGACAGGGGCACCCATAGCGTGCCAGGGCCACCCCAGAGACTTCAAAATAATTTTGGAGGGATTCAGCTGTCAAGGTGCTATTCATTCAGTGAGTTATCAGGCACAGACAAAGCCTTGTATGCTTTTTCATTTTTTTGTGTGGATGGAATGGATCAGCCTCAGCTACTCTGCGTCTCTTTAACAAGGCAATCCATGTCATATTTATGCTTCCCTGCCATTCATCTGGGACTCAGACGTTTGCAATGTGAGGTTCAGCAGGTACTAGCAACAATTTTTTGACTCTTTTTACCCTGCCTGAAAAATGAGGATGGTCCTACACAGCTTGTGCTGGTTTCCTTAGTATCTTATTCCATACTGTATACTTAATTTTGGTGTTAGCAGTTACCTATATACTGCTGTGAAGAAATGCCTTTGAGCCTGACCTTGGGGTCAGACTCAAACCATCCCAGGCACATACTTGATTCCTTAAGTAGGGCTAGTTTGGTGTCCTTCCACCAGTAAATCCAATAGATGAGAGCCTGGGCTGACGTCTGTGCTTCTGGAGCAGTTCTGCTGAGCCAGCTAGCCCGGGTGGCCTGGGCTTAGATCCGCAAATTTGTTGAAGCTCCTCGGGTGCTCTCATTGTCCCATTCTTCTAGTCTGCCAAGGAATCACTATTCACCAGCAGCATGGGGAGGTGAGCTTGAAATTGGGGTAGAATTTCAAAGTGCTTAGCAGTAAGCACTGGATATTAGCTGTAAGATAATTGGAGCTCTTTGGGTGTCGGGTCACTTCCAGAACTAACCAGCTGAGAAACACCAAAGATGTAACAAACAGGAGAGTTTAAGTGGAAAGATGCTGCTAATTTTTCAGCAGAGTTGCAAAATCTTGTTCCTGAAATCTTTCCATGTGAATTTTTATCATTTATTCACTACACTTGGTTGAGCTCCTTTTGCTCTTAGGCACCTGTCTCATGCTGATTACATTTTTAACATATTAGCTGAAGGACCTAAACATTTTTGGAGGTTATTGGCACCTGAAATTAAAGTGTATTGTTATATCCCCTCTTAGAAAGAGAGGACTCTTCTAACGTGAAGCTCTTGAGCAGAGTTTTCTTTTTCCTTTCCTTTTAATCAGCTTCAAATACAAAGTACTGTCAGTGAATGACCATATCTGCTAATTGAATTGAGACTTGAATGACTAGGGTAGCGCTCCTGTTATCATTATGCTTCCACTTGATGGCTTGTATTTCAAGTTATTCTAGTGACTTTCCTTATGGCAATCAGGTTAGTGAAACCTTGATCTTACCAATGTGTATCCTTTCGCTTAGCTCAAGTAGGTGCCCACAGGGAGTTCAGCAAACCTTATACTTTTTTTTTTGTGATTTTTTTTTTTTTTTTTTTTGCACACAGCTAGCTTAGAGGAGTGGGAGAAACTCCATACCACATAAAGTAAAATGCCAGTGTCCTGGTTCCCAACAGCAGACACCAATGTTTTATATGCTAAGAAAACCAGAGTCTATTCACATCAAGAAAAATGTCCTCTCCTGCTGTGAGGGATTTTTTTTGTAATACACCTTAAAAGTGAGTAAGTTTTCTTAGGTAATATTTTTAGGGAGCAGATCTGTGCATGTAATTCAGTATTTCATGTTGTACATGATAACAAAGGTACTAAAAGATTAGTATTCTTTCTAAATTTGTATATTCAAAGCTACAGGTGGTCTGCAAACACAGTGTTGTACATTTGGTAAGATTTATATGAAGATTTTGCATATTCATATCTCCATGTTGGGGTTTAGGAGTTCTCCTTTGGTATCTTTCTCTTAGAGAATTTTCCCCCGTTTTTTGTTGCTGAGAGACAATAGTGGCTGGGTACTTAGGAGAGACAAAAGAAATTTTCTTAATTTCAAAGTTATAATAATTTGGAGGGAAGGGGGTTATATTTTCCGTTCCAAGGGAGGCTCCTGCTTTTCTTAGCAGACACCTGTCCTTTAAACCAAGACACCTCAAAATACAAAAAGCTGTAATTTGATATTTACAAATATTACATCTATGTTTTGGTTAATCATTTTCACTTTATTCTCTGAAATAGTTAAGATTAGAAGTTATTTGACCTTCCTTAATTTTAGGTGTAATCACAAAACCTCCAAGACTCCAAGAGTTTTACAAAATAGCAGCAGATATCACAAGTTCTGTAATAATAAACGCAAGAATTGACAGCAATTACCTTCTTTAACCCATTGGGAATAAGTTAAAGCTACATGTTTGTAACATAGATAAGTCACAAGGTAGGTAGATGATCAGGCAGAGAAGTTGCTCGGCTCTTTGTCAGGTACCTGGTATTCTGGGAATCCTGGCTGATAAACACAGCCACCCCCATCTGTAGATGGGGAGTTATAATTAATTACCCATAACATTGATAAATTTCTTTTAGGATCTTCTCTTAATCCAGTGGTACATCTGCATCAAGTTCTTTGTTCACTCTTCCAACATGAAGAGTCCATTTATGGACTTAGATTCCTGTTTCATTTGAAAAAAGAATGGTCCCCAGGAAAACGTGAGCTCTAGTTCTGCACTTGCACTGGGCTTTGTCAGACATTACAAAAGAGCTTTGCTCATCTTGGCCTCCTGCTCCTGGCTTTTTAGATCATTCTTTGTGTTATGCTTCCAGTGCATGTAGACAATTGAATTTAACATTTTTCTAAATGCCAACATGCAGGAAGGCTGACCTTATAAGACCATAATTAGAATTATTTATATACTGCAAAAATGTAACTGATTTGGAATTACTGGAAAATGTGAGATTTTAATTTTTTTTTTTTTTTAAGAATTCATTTTGCTGGAATGGAATTAAGTTAAAGTCTTAATTATTTTTCAACTTTTGCCTTATATTAACCTTCTCCTACTTGATCATGTCATTACTTTAACCATATGTAAAGTTCCCTTTGGCAGCAATGGCTATCCTCTTTATTGCTTTGTTTCAATGGGTTGTTATTCCAAAGCCTCAAAGTTCTAATGAATTTTGTTAACAGGCTTAAAAACTTGTGTGAATAATATCTTCAGGTTACTGAAGCTTATGTAGACTTCCATCCTGATATCTATGAAATAAACAGAGCCTCCATCCTTGTTGTGCTACACACCATTTATAGTATTAACCACTGCAGCCTGGCCTGCCTGGGAGATAAATGTGATCATTGATGAGCAATTAGAAAACAGTTTTCTGGAGATTTGGGCTTTATGTAGCAGGCTGTTGGGGCAGAGAAGCAGCCTATTTTCTGAAGGTCAGAATGTGGCATGAGGGGATGAGTTCACACTGGAGAAGGAAATGCTATTTTAATGAATGTATTTTGGTGGTGTGGGAAAGAGAGGAGGCAAAAGGCTCTTTTTTTTGGTGATGCAAGTCTGATGACGCTTGACCACAGACATTTTGATGCCTGAAATCTGTTCACAAGCAGTTTTATTTTTATTTGCATATAAATATATATATTAAAAAAAAAGACTGCTGAGTTTCAAGGAAAGGCAATGTTTTGATGTAACACAATATGGCGTATATACTTCTGTGCTTTTATGTTGCATGTAATATATGCAACAAATACATGAGAGAAACAAAGAAAAACCTCCAGGCTGTTAGTTTAACAGTTTAATTCATTTAGAAGTTGAATAAGTATGGAAATACTAAGAGGAAGAACATTGTGAGTGGTCATTTCTGCTTCAGAAATTAAAACCCATGAAAATAGTATCAAAACTTGCCTTTGCTACTCTGCACAGAACTGGAAAGGACAGGTTCAATGCCATGATCAGGACTGTAGAAGATGAGTAGTGAAATGAGATCAACCTGTCTTCAGTTTTGGGTCAAGCCTAGCCTCACCTAGGGACCTCCAGAAACGAAGGAAAATACTGTTCTTGAAACATTAAAATATCACACAACATGCATGGTGCAAGCACCTAGAATGGAGATGAAGATAAGGTGTTAAATATTTAAAGATTGGGTGAAATTCTGAAGCACTCTGTATGGTCTTTCCCTTTCAAAAGGTAACTTAGCAGTAGCATTTACACCAATAGCAGAGGTTCTCTTTAACCAGGTAAACTCCTAATGCTGCTTTCAGTCTTGCCATGGTCTTGGCCTTTTCAAAGTCCCATGATAATAAGATTTTAGTACAATTCTAAGTTCCTCAGAACAATTTGCTCTTTTTCATGTTTGAATTTTTCAGTTTCTGAATTTTCTCACTTTTAATGTTATAATCTGTCACCTTAAATGTGGGGTAGAAGTACTGAAACATCAGGCTTTTTTCACAACGTTAGGCTTTTGTGGCATCTTTCCTGCTATTTTATGTCTTCCAGCATCACCTTCTGAGGTTTTTGGGCACCTTTTAGTACTGTTACTGGGAGATGGGTGGATGTCTGCACGAATCATAGTCCAGGCTCTTTTGAGGAGTTATTTTCTGTGATGCAAACCACTGGATTGTAACCTTTTTTTCCACTAAGCTGCTGTACAAGCCTCATGCTTGATGCTTGAACTCAGCCTCCTGAGTGACCTGGTGGCTTGTCAGGCTGGACAGTTTGGGTGCTTAAATTCAAACACCCATCCTACATCTCAGGACATTTTTAGCATTTGACAATTCATCTGTGAGTGGGCTGGACAAAACCGAAATGTTGTGGCAGCCTAATTCAGAATAAATTATTTCAATCCACTATGTTCTGTAGCAGGCAGCAATCCTTTGACTTACCTGAACAGAAGAAATGGGACAACTGGGCCAGACACGAAGCTCAGAGAGTAGAGCCAGTAAGGAGCCTGACTTCTCTGAAACCAGATCCTGCCCTGACCCAGATTAATTTCTCAGGAGTTGCTCCCACAACCAAATTCCTGCTGTCAGTGTGTCCAGTGCTGCCTGCCAGGCCTGCCAATGAAAATAGAGCAGTTGTAAACCCTGAGAATTATCCCTGTGGCTGGATGTAGTGTCCTATCAAGTAATTATCATGTGATAGGGCCCCTAGTGCTTTCCAGCTTCTCTGGTTCCCCTGATGAAATATTAATATGCTTTCAACATTTAGGGTTATTATTCTTGTATGCTGTAGTTCAGGCATATCTTTCTCTGCAGCCATCATATGCTTTATAGAGCCAAAATACCCTGTACAGGAGAACTGATCTTTATGTCTTCCAAGACAGCCTTATAATCAATGCCCTTAGTTGAATCATTATGCTAAATAATCAGCAGTGCCTTAAATACCCTAATATGGGCTGAAGTAAGCGTAATGCAGTATGAAGTACACAGCTTTTCCCACAAGAATTGTTTCTTTCATCTCCAGCTTAGTACGTAGAGCTGGGGACCTGCTGGAAGCCTGGCTTGCATGTTAACTTGCCATGGACAGCACACAGCTGCCCCATGCTGCAGTGGGGGCTGGCTCCAGGCTGCTGCGTGGGAGAACAGAGACATCCTTTGGATAAGCATGGAAACAAGGGGTTAGATTTACTTAAATGATGCAGTTTTGATAGCCAGCAAGATATATTTTTAAGCCCAGTTCCAGGCTTTTAAAAAAGCTCACGTTCTTTTCTTTTCCAAAATTCTTTGAAGCTCCTCAAGAGGAATGAAGCATATTTACTTAATTTTATTCTTACGCTTGGGCTTAAGAAGTTCATTTCTGAGTTTTCTTCCTTAACAGGACAAGAAATGCACATTAAAAATGTTACTTTCTGATAATCATCCACTTTCAAGAGCTTGAAAGGAGAGCTCAGAACAAAACAAAACACAACTGTTAGGAGACCTGCAGCAGAACCTGCAGGCTGGCAACATTTTTTATGAATCAATGAGTGAATGAATCCAGGCTTTTCTCAGCATGGAACTTGCTCATGATAGTGATTCCTTGCACATAGGTATTTGGCTGTGCAGGTTTTAGCTCTTGCCAGCTTTTCTGGAAAGCATATTAGCTGCCTTGATTTCTGAAATTCCCTGAGGATTACCCAAAGAGAGCTCTTAAAGTGGCACTGTTTTGCTAATTAGTAAGGCCAACTGTTGTCTGGCTGAATTGTCTGCACTAACAACAGGCTCCCTCTGCCTACTCTCTCCAGTTTTAATTCTAATGCTAAAAGAGCACACTGTGATTATGCTAATATTTCTGGCTTTCCTACATAAGGACATATGTGAGGTGTGCTGCATTTTCTAATTGTTTCATTCTAGTCCTGCTCATCCCTGTACATAGGTCTTATTCTGCAGAAATGGACAGGTCAGCCTGGTTGGCATTGCCTCAGCAGGCATTTTAGGGATGGATAGCAAAGGACAAATGACAGCATAAGCCATCATTTAATTCTTGCTGTTTAGCTTGGTTACTGATAAGGCCACTCATGAAATGGTAGTTGAGCACCTCAAGGTCAGCATTGCAACCTCACAGCCTTTTTGTTGCACGGAGGAGACAACCCTACAGGTGGAGAATTGAAGCACACAGTGTCAAGTGGTTTGCTTGGGGGTTAGTATAAAAAAACCTAAGGCAGAGAAGACATTGAGCAGCTCTCAGGTGCTGGTTAAGAGCCCATCACTCCAGCTTTTTCCTCCTGCCTCGGAATGTGCCAAGAGGCTTGTCAGTAAAACCATCTTTTCTGAGGGTAGAGGAAAAATTTCTCTCTGAGAAACCATAGCTGTGATTGAACGTCACAAGAGAAAAAAAGTAGCTCCTCCTCCCAAAATAGAGAAACCAAAAACAGGCTCTCTATGGCAGAAATCTGAGAGAGAGACATAGACTTTTTACTTTTTATTATTTTTTTCCGCTTCAGTAAGTGGTGAAGTCTTTGTTTGTTTGTTTGTTTGGTTTTTTGGTAGAGGTATAAGCTACAGGTATTAGGTTGAATGTTGCTTATGAATATATTGCAGAGTAAAGATGACTGACATGAGAATGTTTTTATTGTGGTATTAATTTTAAATCTAGCCCTCAAAAATAATCTCTCCCTCATGGAGACATCCATGACTGGACACATCTGCCTACACTGAGCTGTTTTCCTGCAAGCTGGGTGAAGCCCAGGCTCTGCTATGTGGTGCTGGTACTTTATTGGATCTTTGTAGCATTCTAATTGTACTGCAAAGGACAGTTTTCTGCCAGAAGGAAGAAAGTAGCACAATGTGTTGAGATGCATGCTGCTGGGTCTCCTTCTGCATACGTACCTGTGTGCATAGGCACAGGGAAAAGGACACAGGTGCAAAAAGACAATTTTACATGAAACAGGACTGGGGCTTGTAGGTACACAGGTTGTAGTAATTGGGAGTGGGGCTGAGCCTCCTCCCCAGTGGGCACAGCTGTGAAAAGCAGCTGAGCAGCACTGACAGCCATGAGCCATGGAGTGCCCAGGGGCACTGACCAACCACCAAAGGGAACAGAGGGCACACGGGTGCAATGCATCAATGTGAGGGGTATAAAAGGCTGGGCTAGATAACATGAAGGGCAGCTGCTTGGAGGCTTCTGAAGTGGCTTGGTGTTACTGTGTGTGGGCAGATGCTTAAAGCTTTCTGAAGTTGTGTGGTGATACTCTGTGTATTGTGGCTATCTCAACTGTGACATGTGCTGTGACAGGGGCTGAGGTAAGTGGTTCTGATCTGTGTTTCACACAAGTACAGACTCCATGCACACAGTAGCTGCACCTGCAGGAGACCTGGCTGTGTTTGTGACTCTTGTGCCTCTTTGAAGTCCCTTTGCTTTGTGCACATGACTCACCCCACCTTCAGCATTGGGGTGATCAGTGTCCAGGTAGTTTTGGCTATGAAAGGCATTGCAGGTGGGCGTGGAGTCTGCAGGGAGAGCATTTCCTTCTGCTACAATATTGTGCAGAACCTTTCATGAGATGCTAATGAAAAATTGTTGAGAACTCTTTGGTGTCTGTCCCCCAGTGTTGCTGCCCCTTCTAGCAGTCCATCATACAGTTTTATAAATCAACTTGAGATCTGGTGATGAAAATGCACATAAAATTTAGAGGATAAGTATTATTGAGAGTAATGTGGGATTCCTCTCTTGATGATAAAATTCTGTATATCATCCCTTTTAGGCTGATGTCCATAAATAGTGGTTGTCCTGACACAAAATTTATCCTAATCTTTACGGCATTGAGAGCAACAGGGCAACCAAAATTATAGCTTTGGCATCGCAACTGAGTTCTGTTGTTTTCCTGGAAGTTTAAACCAGATTGTTAGCAAAAGAGCTGCTTGTTACAGGTTTTGTGTGTAAGTTGCTTTTTTTATTTCTTAATGTTAGTTACGGACATAAAAATGAGAAGCCAAAATATAGGTATTAATTTGACTGACAGTAATGGCACTGGGAGAAGCCATTTAAATGTTATTTACATATTATTTGAAGCTATAATAAGTGATCATGTCAATCCATAGCACCCCATTGTTATTAAAGGAGTCTGCAACAGTGTAACTCATAATGGTGTTATGCAAATCAAGCATATTTAATAAAAAACTTTTGTACAAATAGTACTGTACAAGCAAGGTAGCAAAGTTTTCAGCATCAGACACAGTCTGTCATTTTGAATTTAAAATGCACAATCTGTATGTGTGACTAGTATTTCTGCAAAGCTTTCTAATAAGGACCAGACTCAGCAAATGCTGAATGTATAAGTCCCTCCTGATTTAAACAAATGTTTCATATATAGGACTTTACTAATGTTACCTTGCTGAACTCAAACCAACTGCTACCCTAGGATGGATAGAAAATGAAAATATATTTTCTCCTCTCTCTGAAGAACTTTGTCCTTTAGAACAGCCTTTGGATGTTGAGATTGGTAAGGCTTGGATGAAAAGGGGGACAGGGTGTGGTTTAACAAGGAACTGCTGGGAGATTTGAGCATTTGTAACAGTGGCAAACAACATTTTTCTGTAAATAGTCTCTGAGTATGTAGCTCTACAGCAGTAAATACACAGCTGAGTGATTAGCTCAGCTGGCTATATGGTTTTGGAGAAAATGACTGTGCTCCAAGGCAGGTGCTCAGTTTCCTCACCAAGACACGGAGTATTAGAGTGGTGTTGTCTAAGCTCTTTTGTAAATAGACCTGAGTACAGATACTACAGGATTATGAACACCCTTTCTCTGTGCAGAGCACTCAAAAGCCACCTGGCTTGAGGAAATATAGCTTGAGGAAAATCTAGCTCAGAGCTGTATAATCAAAAGGGTGGATGGGTCCTATCTCTGAGCACGTGATGAGAATGAGGCCTCCCAAACATTAAGTGCAGCTACTGCTACTCTACTGGATAAATACATCAGTGGTTAAGAAAAAATTAAGCTGTTGCTGTGCAGGTGTCTCCTGGTAGCTATTGGAACACATGGCTTGTCCAACATGCCCAGTCTGGGGAACGAGACCCTCTTTCTGGAAAATCTCAGTGTGGTACTAGAGAGAAAATCTCAGTGTGACTCTAGAGACGTCTTGAAGGAAAAGTGAATCTGCTTTTCAGAAATATCCTCCTTAGGAGCAGGGTAAACATTTTCTTGCAGATATTCACATCACTGTCTGAGCAGCAAAGGGCCGAGTGCCACCAGAGGCAGAGGAGCTATTCCAGCCATTCTCTTCCCTGTGTAGTGGGAGCATTAAATGTTTTGTGGGAGCCCACAATACCCTCTTGTAGTATGTCACTTGAAAAATTCCCACAGTCATAAAACTGTCATTTAGGGTTTCCTTTGAATCTGAGAAGATATGCTCTGTCTGTCAGGCCTGTTCCAAGTTTGTTTTTTATTCATTTTGTGATTTAGAGTTGCTTGGCAGAGATGTACCACCCTATTTCTGCCACTGCTTCCCCTTCTTTTTTATGAGCACACATTCACACACGTGTATGTAACTGATGAAAAAAGAGTAGGGAGTAGCCTTACTGGCCTAGACAATGTGCTGTCAGCACCATTTGAAGCCAAACTTGCCTAGATTTTTCTCTTTTTTTTTTGGCTGTGCAAATTCCTAAAACATTGAAGAAAGCAAAGCTAAAAATGTATTTTAACCAAGTGAGGCTGCATTCTTTCATTGCAGCCATCCCATGAGGTTTGGCCAGTCCATCAGGATAGGTTTATAGAGGGATTCCTGAAACTGCCTGCCACAAAAGTGGCTTTGGAGTGTCAAGAAAGATCTGGATAAAGCTCCTGTGGTATGTCAGCTGCACATTCTGCAGGGTACTGGTATGATGAGGAGACTGCAGGGTCCAACATGGACACCTTCTACTGCCTTGCACTGACTCTAAACATTCACTTCTCAGGCCAAATTCCTGTGCCCTGGGGAGCCTTCAGTCCCTTCAGGATGTACTGATGTAACTTCCGGATGTGTTGGTGATGGAGATCATGCATACTTTGGATTTTGTGAGTGTTTGACTTTAAAATACACCTGCCTCTGTTTTACTCTCTAATGAAGCTTGACTGCTTAGAAACAAGCATAACCAAAATGCATTGTGCATAAAAAGATGCAAAATCTCCAAAAAATACCACCTGAACTCCAACCAAACCAATCCCCAACAATCTCAACCCCCTTATTTCTTCCTGCCCTTATTAGCTCCATTTGATTTCCGGTCTTGTTCTGCCAAAAGATTTGGATTCCCATCGAGGCAGTTTAGAAGAGCATTAATACTCAGATAAATAAATGCGACAGGCAACTAAGCTGCTGTGAATTAATGGCAGAATGCTTGAAAGTGCTGTATTTCAGATAATGGTGTCAGTTTCAGAAAGGCATGCAAACCGGCTTAATCAAATGTTATATTTTATGAAATTCCTGACCATTGGGAAAGAGATTACATAGGGGAATTTAAAAGACTGGGAGTTTCTGGCTTTACTTCTGCGCTGCTGATAAGCAGTAATTTTTGCAGAAGGGGGAGAAGTAACCCTCTGCAATAAAACCATTTTCATAATACCATGGGAATGAGTTATTGCTTGAGGTGAGGCACAGTTTCTAATGGCTGCCTAAGCTTTCATCTCCATCTTTCATGGGCTAGTCAGACATTTTTATAGTGCTGACACAAAAAGAGAGCATTTATGTTGCTTCCATTCTCCATCTGTCAACAGTTAGGTTAAAGTGCCACTACAAGAATACTTTTCATCTGATTTCCATTCCAACGTGGTTCATCAATATAGAGTATTTGAGCCATGCCAGCTCGCAAGGTCCTTATCACATATTTTTTATGCACCATTAATGGCTAGCCAACAGGAGGCGAAATTCTGTCTTTTTAATGTGAAGAGGGTGGTATTTACTTTTATTGTGAATTTTTTGGATGTACCTCCTGTACAGGTTTCTGAGCTATCAAGAGCGGGTTTTCAGTACATAGTGTGAAAAGTCAAAATACATTAGGCCTGAGAGGAAGTGGATTTTCACTTGTCTTGTATGAGACACATCCATGAACACCAATAACTGATTAATGGTTTGAGCATCAGGTAGGAGCAAAAGGTCATAATCCCTGTTTTACTTGCAATTCCTTTCAGCTAATGAATCTAGTTTTATTAGTGGCAGAGACCACCGAAAGGTTATTTAGTGAAGAAATTTGGAGAAATTAGTGAAAAAATTTACATTCTTTGGAAACTCTTGTTTTGTTAGCATCCAGAGAAAGGTAGCAATAACGAAACTGAACTACAAGGGTAAAAATTGTTACCTATATTTTTGGCATATGTTTTCTGGTTTGTATCTAGGATTATTCTTTTGAATTCTGATGGTTGGTGTTTTTTTTTTTTTAAATCTATTTTTTGGTTTTTTTCCCTGATTGATCTTCACCTTCCTTGTAGAATAGCACCCAGACCCAGGTACCCCCAAATACATCTTTCACTGATGGTGAGAAAAGAAAAGCTATTCCAGACCACTTCAGTGTATCTGTTATACAAGACAATATGTTCCAAAAATAACCTCTCTGTGCTGAGAAAGAGGTGGTTGGGGGATGACAAACTCATTTTAAATTAGAGGAAAAAAGAAAGGAAAGAAAACCCAAAGAAAGGGAAAAAAAAAGTTAAGATGCTGAAGGGGGGGAAAACAATATGTTTTTAACAGGATTTTCTTCCAAGTACCTCTGTCCCTTGGGTATGCAATATTCACTTAGACTAAATTTCTTCCAGCTTTCTCTCAGATTTTGAGAACCTCATTTTTCTCCAGCTAATATAGTGCAGCTCATATACTATATTTTATGGGTGACTGGCTTCCAGAGGAATGTAGGTGTGAAAGACCACACAACCATGAATCTGAGTTATATGGAGTGATCACTACAGGGGAGAAGGAATGTTTAGTCCCTTTCTTGTCATAGTCAGAGGAGGCTTTCACACTGTGGGAGGGATTGTAAAGATCCAGCAGAGATACTACTTGATTTTGTTTCGAGTTGTTTTCAGTTCATTGGCTGAGATTCCTGGCTTCTGGAAACTTTACATTATGTTTCAATGCTGTTGGCCACTGAAGTGAATATTATCACACTCTCACTCCATGCCTGGCTTGATCTCTGTGATTAACTTTTTAGCTGTGGTCTCGTGGTCCATGTGTGTGCAGATGGAAAGTACTGTGTCTTGGCTTCACATAAACAAAGGGCTTTTTTTTCTTTTTGGTCTCAAAAAAGTTCATTGTGTTGCACTTTTAGCTGTCAATGTATTTGTATAATTAGGACTGTCCAGCTGGTGTATGTGATTCTATTTCTGAATTCTTACACAGCTGACATATATGCCTGAATTTTAACAAAATTATGAGATCAAATTCAAAATTCCTTGGGCTGTTTATGTCCACTGTTTTAACTGCCTTTGTCCTGTGATAGAGTGATGCAAAGGATCAAAATATCTCAAAAGTGCATTTATTTGGGGGTTTAAGATGCTTAAGTTGTGCATATATCTATAGGTCTGATCTCACAGCTTTTTCATGCAGCTGTGGAGCCTTCTCTTCCCTCATTCAATCTTTCATTGCTCCTACTAGGCAGCGACCAGAGATCTATTAGAAACAGGAACAAAAAAAAGAATTTTATGCTGGTTTTATTCATATCTATAGCTTCCTGTCTCTTAGTTGTGATTCTTCAGCCCTCTTCTCGTATTGTTGTCCACCCTCTGTTACCTCCCACAATGATGATTAATGGAATGCTCTACATCTTTTTTTCAACTCTTGGTTTTTCCTCTTAGTTCCTGATTATTTTAATTCTGCCAGACCTTTTTTCATATCCTTTCCTCGTCTGCCTCTAATCTACAGTATATCATTTCTCCTACTCCAACCCCTCATTTCCATTCCTGTAACGTTCCATGTCCTTTCTTGGAGCCTGGGCTAAGCACACAGACCAGTTAAAATGAAAATATACTTTCCAGATTTTAGTAGCCTAATTATTTTATTTTAAATGAAGCCGAGACATCAATCAGATTGTTCTCTAAATCCCAGTCACATCAGCAGCTAAATGAAAATATCAGTTATTCTCTGCCATTCCCAACCCACTTGCCTTTAAAATGGTATTATCACAGCAAATATTAGGAGTTTAGACATGTCCATAGTCTTTTGTTGAAAAGCTCTTGCAAACAAGGCAAGGGAGATGCATCTGAAATCCTAATATCTTGTGAAATAATATTAACAATGGGTCTGGCACATGTGAGCGTTTAGACAGGAGGCTGTCAGATCCCAGGAGGTTGAAAGTGAGAAATATTTGAAAGACAAAGAGCAAATCATAGAAATGGGAAGTTAAGAAAAATAAATTTTTTCAGGCTAAGTGGTGAAGGCTCCTGGGGCTGGTTCTCAGTTCCGACACCAGGTCACTTCTCAGCTCCAGCCCGAGATTCCTGAAGAGCTGCACAGGGGTTGAGCATGAGCAGTAATCAGATCCTGTCCTCCCTGACAGCCCCAGCTTTTGTCAGTCAGGAGTGCCCAGAGTTAATAGTGACTTTAATTAGAGCTGTGGATGCTCAGCTCTGCTGAAAACCAGATCCAACTCAATAAGTGTGTGGCCACATTGGAAATATTTGCCTTTCAGACCCACTTATAAGATTCCTCCCCTTCTATCTTCTTTCCTGCTAACCATGAGAGATACTGCAGAAACTGAAAGTTATACAGCTGAAAAAGCTGTGTTATAAGGAGGTGGACAGTCATCATACAATCTGCTTAGAAACTTCTCTGAGCTTTTGAAGGTCCTGTGTTTTTACTCACTGAGGAAGCATATAGTGGATGTTTAAACCTCTTTTGATTTCAGGTTTCTCATTGAAGGCAAATATGTGAGTCCTGCTGACTAGTGGGGAAGGATGCTCTTCCAGAGGCTGATTTGTTGACTTTTAGGGGCATTATGTGGAACAGATTTTTCTGATAATTTTTACTGCTTCCAAACCTTCTCTTGTACCCTTTTCTGATCTCTCTGCAGTTTGCAGTCGATTAGTAGTAGTAGTAGTTCTCCTACTCTGACCTGTTTTCTCTGTAACTGGGAGAACAGAGGAAGCTGTGTGAAGAATTTCAGCACATCAGTACTACCCTCTATGCAGGGAAAGACAAATTAAATAGGCAAAGTGACAGGGAAGGATGCTGCAGAGGATGAAGTGATTTGTGGTCAGTCAGTTACAAGAGGTAGAAGGTCTACTACAGGGCACTTTATTTTTTCCCCCCCCCAGTGGACTGTGCATTCTCTTCTTATAACTACATACCTTATTGACAGTGTATACTAGAGGCCAATCTTACATTAGGGATCAATTCAATTTTTTTTTTCCTTGAGCAACTTGCTGTATTTTAGCTTATCATGGTAATGAAGCAAAAAATCTGGAGTTTTATTACCTCTATTTCCCTTTTAATATATTGCTATTTCTATTTTTGTTTTTTCCTCTTTTTTCTTCCATTAAACTCCAAGGGGATGAAGGTGCATGAGAGATGACTTTAAGAGCTTTATCAAACTTCTGTGTAATAATAATGAGATTTGCAATGGGCTTCTAAAGGACACAGATCAGAACCACTTACCATAATGACACTACAAAGTAATGAAGATTCAAGTGGTTCTTATTAGATATGAAGCTCTTTCAGAGAATCCAAATGTGCCTAATATCCTATTGCTAGAGGAGAGGTGGGCATTGATGCTGTGAAATGTTTATTTCTCTTTTTTGTTTCAAATCCAGGCAAATCTGTTTGGATTTGTGGGACTCCACATGTGCATGCTATGACTCTCCCCCCCATTAAATCTTTAAATAAAGGTTCTAGTAAGTTTCCATTAAAATAAATAGTAACCACATTTAATGACCAGTTTATTTGAGTGTTAACAGCCTGTAAGCTAACAAACTCATCATTAACTGGTGATAACTTCTCTCGACTTGTTTAAATAATCCCTTAGCATCAGCCCTGTTTGTATTAAGATGCCCATATGAAATTTCTGTCTGATTATTCCTTTTAAATTTTTTTGAGGATATTATATCTTTTTGGTCTGTTCTTCTTTGATTGTTCCACTTTCCACTACTAGTATTTTCTCCTTATTCATTAAGATAGCAGATTTATTTTCTTCTGTATTTTTTCCAGATTTATCTTAAAATCTCTGCTTGTTCAATGAATTAGGTGACAAACCCCTAGGGACAAATTCAACTATGGAACATAAAACTAACAAATCAATGGAGCTGTGGGCTACATCCTGATTATGTACAGAATTCAAATGAGCTTGGGGAACCCATTTGTGTGCTGTTAAAGGAAGCAGAAATCATGTCCCCAGTCTTGCAAAGATACCAATGCCTTTCTGCAAGTCCAGCAGAATGATTTATGCATAGACTTGCATCACATTTGCAGATCTAGAATGTGCTGGAGGCCTAATTTGGCTGTAGCATCTGTTTTATGCCACAAACTCTCTCGGCTTCATCCTGTGGAAGGAGGATGAGAGTCAGTTTAGTTCAAATAAAATCTTAAATTTTGGTCAATACTCAGATTAAAGTTGAAAGCCACTTCATGTGATATATTGTGGGGAAGGAAGAAAGAATAATTCAAAAGAATTTTCTGTGTTCATTTTCTCTGAATGATTGCAGACTAAACTGGTAAGTAGTGGTGGGCAGCAGTTCAGGAAATTGTCCGTGTGTCTCCTTACCTCAGAGCAGGGTTGCCAAAAACTCTGTGACATCTGGCATGTCTACCTGACCTCTTCTTGAAAGCTCTCCAGGAGCAGCTGCCCTGCAGCTTTCTGGGGTTTTCTGCTCTTGCACTTTGCTATAATTATTACTGTCAATACCAGCCTGGAATTTTCTTCCTGCTGTATAAGGTTGTTTCCTGGCTCCAAAGATACAATGAAAAATTATTCCTTTTTCTTTACAGTGACTTGTCATGGATTTTAAAATGTTTTCCCACTTCTACTGAGTTAAATGCACTTCAGACTAAATAATGCCAAAATGTGTGCCCATCTCTCCAGTTGAATGACAACTTCCTTTAGATTCAGGGTTCAAAACTGGACCCAGTATGCAGCTAAGATCTAGCTATAGGTGTAAGATATCTATGGATATGGAAAGATTGTTTCAGGTATCTTGAAATATATATTTCTGTGTACTCAATAAGGTATTCCTTTTTTCCCAGGAGCATTAGCATGTCCTCTAGTGCCTCTCTGAAGATGTGCTATCCAACAGTTGGCCACCACTCTTTTTTTTGCATGTAGTTATTCCTGCTTAACTTATGCTTGCCCTATTGAATTTTTTTTTTGTTTTTTGTCTGTCAGTATGTTGTGTCAAGTTACTATAAGGTGACCCATAGTCATGAAATTCCCATTGCAGCCTGGCAGATGCAAAAAAAAAATCTGTGTTATTCTGGCATGCATGCGTAATGTGTGTGCTTCCTATAACAGTCTTTTAAGCAGTTCAGTCTCCTTCTTTGCAGATTTTACATCTTAGTTACTGTCTGTCTCAATAGCTAATAAAACAGACTGTAAAGCTTCACATTCTGTAGGCCAAAATAGAGGATACTTCTGTTGTTCTCTTTTATTAAGAAAGTAGGATTTGCAATTGAGCGGCCCTAACTGTCTGCATCCAAGTCCCTCACAAATAACTTCTGAACATATTACTGCACTAATTTGACACAGGGGCAAAGCCTTACTGGGATTGAGGCTTCCAGGATTTTGGTGAAAGCTTGAGTGGATGGAGGGCAGGGAAACTCTCTTGGCCAAAGTAAAAGCAGCAGCCACATGGCATGCACTGTGTTCTCCCTGCCTGGCAGGCAGGATGCCTCCAAGGAGCCATGGATAATACTGGGGAGTTGAAATGGGAGCTGTTTTGGTGGTGAGGGCTCTGGAATGTAGGGCTGTCATCCACAGGAGACAAAGCAGCAGTGATGCTGAAGGGGCCGTTTGTTTTGTCAGAGGTTGATTTTGCAAAACAAAAATCAAAGCCAGGGTTGTTTCTAACACTGGTTTCTGTTCGAGCATTGCATAGATGTTTCGAGGCATTTTCAAGAGAGTTTTGTGCCATTTTTGCAAAGCAGATGTAGGCACTCCTGTATCCACTCTAACAGACAGCTAGAAACATCTAATCAAAAATGACCACCTCTGAACTGTGCTGGTTTTTTTTTTAAT